>JAODAL010009107.1:0-113048 GCA_025379985.1 Phyllomedusa bahiana
GGCGTAGTAAAACCTCGCAATTGTAACACGCTACTAGTTTGTGCGGCTCAATTTTCTTTGGCGCAATTTACATCCAGGGGTTATTTAAGCGTGTTTGCTGCTGTGTGACATAAAATAAACCGTCTTTTTCAACACCGATATAATATTCATTTTTCCTTTTGGTTTTAATAAGGGGGGCATAACTCACAGCGAAGGTTTATTCAAGCCTAGTTTTGTGCTTTTACCATTTAGTAACACACAGTGCTTGTAAACGACACAGTTCAAGTAAATATTTTTCCTGGCCATTTTGCGAGCGCAATTTATATCCAAGGGTTCCCCTAGCTTGTTTATGGGTTCTTTTGGAGTCAAAAACAGGGTGTATATTTATCATATACTGATAGCCTTCATCTAACAGTGTTGTTACATTTTAGAACAATCAGTATGATCAGACAGGAGAGGTGGCAGGCTCTGCAACTGCGCAGTGGCGCAGTGGCACAAACATTTCTGAAACGGGCCAGGTCGCATCCACATCAAGGGGACGGTCGCAGCAGGGGTACTCGGTGATGGGCACACTGCCGCTGTCATCTAGCGGCCGTTTTGTGTTGTTCAGCAAATCACATGGTTCTTGATTGGTTGACTAGGTCATCATCTTCTCCCAGATGACATCTGACAACCCCAGCCAAGAGTCGGTGGTACCTCAGACACAAAACACTTTGTTGGCATGGCCCGGGAGCGGTGTCAGCGGCCCTCACACTGTCCTCTGCCCGCCTCTGTCCCATCAGTGTCCATCAGCCAGGGAAATTCTACTATGTGAGTCTGGGTCTCAGCGCACACTATATAGCGAGAGGGATGAACAATTTTGAGGAGGGCAGTCAGCAGTACGTGGGCAGCGAAGAAATGGGGCCAATCCCAGCTTCTTGCAGTAGGCGCAAAAGTATGATGTGGTGAGTGGCATGGAGGTCATTGTGGTGAAGGTCAGCCTCGGCTTACCTAGACCGGGAATGAGGACAGTAGTGACGATGAAACACAAATAAGATGATGATGTAGCCGACGAATTGGGTGCGGGTGATGCAAGGGCTTCATCATCGTTCAGGAGAGAGGGCGTCAGCTTGCGGCGTCAGGGCAGCGGCGCAGCCAGCAAGTAGGTTGTTGTGTGGCCGTGAGTCATGCAGGGTAGCAGCTGTGTGATGTCAGGAGACCAATGCCGGGCAGGGGTTAGGAAAACCCGCTTCGCAGGTCCAAAGACGTAGCGGGCACAGGGGGCTCAGCGACCAGCCTTGCACAGCGGCGGGCAGTAGGTCACTCAGTGCGGGAGCGTTGGCGGGTTAAAACTGCTACTCGGCGGTGTGGCTGTTCTTGGCTAAGACACCGGCGAGGAGCCGGAATAGGGGTATATGTAGAATCTTGTGGGCAAGAAAGTGATGCGTGGCAAGGGAGCTAACGTTGTACAACGGCCCTGGTCAACACATTGCAGCGTCACCAACCGGTGGCTGGGGAAACGTGGTCAGATGTGGTGTCCATCCTGCCGCTGCAGCTAGCGAGCAGCGGCCAGTGGCACGCATGCCATTTCTGCCAGTCATGGCTCCTCACACCCTCGCAGAGCAGCTCTGTTTCTCTTTGACATCCTCTCCCGGTCCAGATGTACTGCTCCTCGCTACTCATGGAGGCCAGCAGTCGTTCTGAGAGGCGAGTGTAAAGAGTCAAACAGTATGCGTCCAACCATCCTAAGTTGCAGCAGCTGTCACGTGTTTGCTCCTGTTCAAAGTTGTTGTACTGCTCAGTCCCCTCCCTTTCCAAATGTGGACTCCTGCACCATTCAGAGCACTAATGGCTTGTGCCGAGCCGAGATGGAGATGTTCCAAGCCTGTAATTTCTTTCCAAAGGCTAAGTACCAGCACTTCATAAATATGTAGACAGGAAAGTTGGTCTGTTCTTGAGCTTTAGCGGTTTGTTCCAAGGTACACGGCAGCGCGGACGTCTGGAGCTGTTTGTAACTACGGTTCAGGGCCTCCAGTACTTGTCCTTTACGGCCCAATCGGTGAATGTGCTTTGCCCTGGCACACCATACATTGGACTGGAGACGCCGCTTTCATCCTCACGTTGTCAAACTGCTGCTCTGCGCCAATGTCCGCCTCCTCTCTCCACCACACCACCTTCTCAGCTCAACAAGTACTGCTCCATCATACCACATGTGTTGGGCACAGCGGTGTCAGCAGTTATACATCTTGCCTGAATCGGCGAACGAAGTCACACAGGGGAGGAACTGCTCCGCGTCTTGCAGCAGATAATCGGATGTGTGGCTTCTCCGCGCCAAATGTAAATCGGAACCATGGTGACGGACAATGGGAGGATACTATGGTGTCCGCGCTGCACGAGGAGGGATGGTCATGCGCCCTGCATGGCGCACGTGTTCAATCTGGTTGTAAAAAGGTTCCTGAAGTCTTCCACGATCTTAGAACATTCTGATAATGGCCAGGAAACTGTGCATGCACCTTTATCCATGCGTTACAAAGCAGAACACCTCCTCGAGTTGCTGCGGCAGAACGCCTCCCCAAACACGCTCTGATATGCGATGTTTCTCCACCCGCTGGAATTCCAGCCTGACATGTTGGACCGACGTATGAACATGGAAAGGCCATTAACGATTTTTTTGATGATTCCAGGCAGACAGAAGTAACGCCCCTGTGTCTTTTGATGTCAGGCCAGTGGCAGCTCATGCGTGACACCTGCCGTTGTTGAGGCCTTTCGAGGAGGCCACGTGATTTGTCAGTCGCAGGACTACGGGATGATATAACATCATTCCACCTTGCTTCAATGTCTGGTACTGATGCTGTAAAAAATCTGTGCTGGGCAGGGGGACTGGAGATAATGTGGCGTCTACATCTCGTGGCCATATGAGTACGGTTGGGGACGGAAATGGAAGAGGAGGAGGAGGAGGACATTGGGCAGGCAGAAGCATTGTCTGGTGAAATGGTGGATTTTCTACCCAGGTGACAAGAGAGGAGGAGCAGGACTGCTGGAGGAGGTGGATGGAGATGAGGGAAAGACGAGGGCAGATGGGACTTCCCAAGCTGTGGCAGTATACAGTGGAAATGGAGGCAGGGAGCCCTCAGGATTCACTTGTGCAGGATGTCCCGCAGCATGTTATTTGACAGGCTAGTGACAGGCCGAATAGTCAGCATCCGGCAGAGGATGACTTCTGGCTCTCCACCCTATTGGACCCTCGCTTACCGGTCCAAATGGGAGCCTTTTTCCCCAGTATTGAGAGGGGAAGACAAATCAAATACGATAGGTAAATTCTCCGTAATCTGTTGCCGCTGCCTAGATGTGCGGCATCGTCCCTCCTATGACAGGTCTGACCAGGGGGTGTTCCTCAGCGCTACGTACTACTGCCGCGGTGCTGGGGTAGGTGAGGGGGGTGGAGCAATACAGCTCATCAGCAGTCAACCTTAGTCGGGGAGTCACTAATGAGCAGCTTCCTTCACCCGCTAGTGAGGGGGCAGTCACCAGCAGCTGCAGGCAGTAGGAATGGAGCATTCCCTGAAACAATCAGGTGGTGGCCTACTTGGACAGCACTCTGCCACCCAAGTTAGAAAGATCCGCTGGAACTACTGGGCAGCCAAAACTGGATGTGATCGGCCGCTATTGCCGAGTTTGCAGTGGAGAAGCTGGTCCTGCCCGGCCAGTAGTGTGGCATCAGAAGGAGGTTGTTCAGTGCGGCGGGGGCCATCGTTACCCCTAGGGTGAACCCGCTTCGTCCACGGGAAATGTTGAACGATGACCTTTGTCAAGAGAATCAGGGTGGATCGGCCAGGTTTCCACAACACAATGCCGTTAGGCCGTCAGTCTGGGGTTTTCAAAACTACGGCCTCAGCCAATATTTCTGATGCGCACACCGCTCCTGATGCCTCACATCTGCTGATAGTTTCTCTCCATCTGCCTACCACCTCGTCGTACCAGGGACTGGTATTCCACCCCATCCTACAACACTCTGTCATTGTGCCACTTTAGTGCTCATGTGCTGCTGCTGATGTTGCTGTTGCCGTGACATCACACACGTTGTCATTGTGCCACTCTGCGGCTGGTACTGTGTTGCCACCTCCGGATTGTCCCGTTGTGCACTCTCTGACCTCATGCTGTTGCTCCTGTATCACCTCCACTCTCTGTCATGGTGCCATGCTGACCTCATGCTGCTGCCGCCGTGACCTCGCTCTCCTGTCTTTGTGACGCTCTGTGGCTCATTTACTATTTTGCCACCTGCAGAATGTCATTGTGACCACTCTCTGAACCTCTGCTGCTGCTGTGACTTCCTGTCGTGCCTCACACTGTGTCGTTGTGCACTGTCTGACTCATGCTGCTGCGTGGCTGCTTGCGTGCCCTCCACACTGAGGCATACTCCTGTTTTTGCCACCTCCAGTAATTTGTCTTTGTGCCACTGTCTGACCTCATTACTGCTGCTCGCGTGACCTCCACACGGTATCAGTGTGCCACTCTGGGCCTCTATCTGTTTTGACCGCCTCCTATTTTTTTTTTTTTTTGGGGGTTTTTTTCATTGTGGCCACGGTCTGACTCAC
The DNA here is from genome assembly GCA_025379985.1 of Phyllomedusa bahiana. Lineage (NCBI taxonomy): Eukaryota > Metazoa > Chordata > Amphibia > Anura > Hylidae > Phyllomedusa > Phyllomedusa bahiana. The sequence goes on from JAODAL010009107.1 coordinate 4,554, forward strand.
ATTACTGCTGGCCGCCGTGGACTCCACACTGTATTTCATTGTGCCCATCTGTGGCTAATAATGTTTTGCCGCCTCCATAATGTCTTTTTGCCAATGTCTGACGTCTTAATGCTGCCGCGTGACCTCCACACTGTTTCATTGTGCACTCTGTGGCCTATTACGGTTTTTGCCGCCTCCATTAAAGTCATTGTGCACTGTCTGACACCTCATTCTGCTTGCCGCCGTGACCTCCACACTGTATCATTGTGCCCACTCTGTGGCCTGAATACTGTTTTGCCGCCTACATATGTGTTCATATTGTGCTATGCTTCTCTGACACTCATACTGCTGCAGCCGTGACTCCCAACAACTGTGGTGATTGTGCCCACTCTGTGCCCTTTATACTGTTTTTCCGCCTCCCATAATGTCATTGTGCCACTGTCTGACCTCATACTGCAGCCGACGTGCACACCACTCTGAAAATTAATGCCACACTGTGGCCTATTACTGTTTTGCCGACTCCAGAATGGCATTGTGCCACTGCACTGTCCTCATGTTGCTGTGGCTGCCGCGGGTCCCGTGACCTCCAACACTCTATTCACTAATGTTGCCACCTTGAGCTCTCCAAGATTGTTTTTTTCCAGCTTTCGCTAGCATGACTTTATAAGGCTACATCCCGCTTGAGTTTTGTTGGTCAGTTTTGCCCTCTTAAGTGCCAGGGAATATTTATAGTGTAAGCGATTCTATGTGGGAGGCTAGTCATGTGGTGTTGTCAGACTAAAACACAACATTGGTATGAGACCAAAACCAAGCGCCCTCTGATATTTAAGCATGGCATACGTTCTACAGGCACTGATGCTTGGGCAAGCCTGGAATAAAATAGCTGTTTTTTGAAAAATAAAACGTGTGATTCGTGCGAAGTTTATTCGGACCGAAAACTATTTTGTCGGAAATTGGCGAAGTGGACCGAACCGTATTTTTGAGAAATTCGGCCACTCTACAGGATAATCACTGTACATTGGCAATGTTCTTTGTATATTTTTTTCTTTTTTCATTTACGATATGGCGGTTGTATTGTATTATTAGTAATGTTTTACTATTGGTGGTGAATTTTGTTGGGCAAGCCGTATTATTTGGTAAATGTATTACTGTCTTCTGTAGCCTATTATATGTTATAAATGTTTTTGACATTTTTTTTCTGTAGAGGGAAGAAAAACACCTGTCTTAGGGGTTGTGTCCCTGCTGTTTAAAAGACCCAGAATACAGGAGTGCGGGGTAACCAATAATGTCCTGTTTCTTCTAGGAAGTATAAACTTACAGTGTAAAGATGCTCCAGATTGATGACAGCGGCTCATGCTGTATAACACACATTTTTACTTTTGTCTAACTATATACCACTACTTAGTTGACTTAGTTTGCACCAATAATTGTGCCAAAATTGTGGCTAATTTTTGTCACATTGTTAATACAGGCCCCTTTCCACCAAAAACCATGCCCTTTCTGTGAAGCCAAATCCGTGTTGTCGGATACATTGCAAAAGTGTCCAAAAACTAAAAGATGTGGTGTAAAGCATGTACGCCAGTATTTTTGCCCAAATAGTAGTAGTAGTAGTAGTAAATATCCCCCATGCCTTGATGCCAGCAAGCATCTGGGTGTTATATGCTGGCCAGGATTAAAATGTGAAGCCCAGCTTGGCAGACATGATTCTAATGCTAGGCAGCATCAAGATGTTCTGTGAGGCAGCATATTTGGGGCACATTTATCAAGGCAGTTGTGCCAGGATTCTGACACAATTTGCACCAAAATTAATATTGCACCTGCTTTACACCAGATTTATTATGTGTTTTAGACAGTTTCTATACACTTCTGCACCTAGTCTGTCAAAGAGGTGTGACTTAACTGAAAAATGGGCATGGCTTCACGTGTGCCAAAAATGCAAAAAAAATTTGCCGCAGTTAGTAGTAAGCCAACTTAATGGTGGTACAAAGTCAGACTAGACAGTTTTAACCTGCACCAGATTTATCAAGACTATGATGAATGCGTCACATTGTAAGACTGTCTGGTCTAATTTAAAACGATCGTAAAGTGAGACACCAATGATAAATGTGCCCCAAATTGTCCTGATGCTGGCCAATGTCAGACATTTCAGCTGGAAGTGGATGAGAGTGAAATAGGGTATAATTTTTTTTTTCTGGTCTGAGTTGTGATAATTTAGAGCTCTGCAGTGAGGTCTGATTGAATATCGGAGTCTAGTCTGGGATCTGATTAATATTGGGATCTGGTATGGGGTTAGAATTAATTAAGGGATGTAGTCTGGAGTTTAATTAAATTTACATTTGTCTGTTCTGGGATATGAATGAATTTAAGGCTCTGATGTGAGGTAACATAGCATTAGTGCTCTACTATGTATTGTGCTATTCCTATACCTGCAATGGCAATGGCATGTTTGGCTACCTGGTTGTATTTTCTTACATTTTCTAACATAATTGGCAGGAAATTGTGTACTTGACTTAAAGGGGTTTTATAATTTCATTAAATGGTCTTCAGAATAAGGGGGCAGTGAAAACAAGCAACTTTGCAATTGGATGTCATTAGCAAAGCTGTCTTGTATTCACAGTATTCCTTATCTTGTATTTTTGTTTACACTGATATCCAGTGCTGGTTGGATCCCTCCGGATCCCTCCTCCTTGGATTTCACTAGCTGAGAGCTCATTTACATTCTGTACAGCCCCTGGTCGTATTCATGGAGCGAGCATTCCTGTGTCATTCACTCAGAGTAAAGGACCGTCACATTTTCACTTTACACAGCCAGAAGAAACAGAATAACACTGAAGGGCTTACACAATCAGGAAATAGCACAATTTGTGTCGATCCCTGCCTGACTCAGAGTTAGGGGCCGTAGCATTTTCTCTCTCCACACCCAGCAGAAACAGACTGCAGCAGATTCTAAAATGAGAAAACATAACAGTTTTGTCCCGGTGCCTAACTCTCCTGCATAGAAGCGAGATCTGTGCCGTTCATAGAGCTGTAACACATCAACTGTAACACATCTCCAGCTGTGAGAGGAGAAGAGTGCTCAGTCTAGATTGAATGCAGCCTGTGGTATGTATACAGCTCTTACAAAATAAGACTGATAGGGAGAGACACAGTGACATGTGGACTCAGAAAGGGGGCGGGGGGGCGTCTGGGGAGCCACCAGGCATAGTGAAGGGGGGGATGATGTCACCCAGGTGGGAGGGGAAGAAACGCCCCTGCATTTCTGGAGTTGAGAAGCTGAGAGCAGTGTGAATCAGCTGAACTAAGGAAGCGATACATCCCCTTTAACTTTCACTTGAACATTCAAGGGTTTGCTATGGAACCCAGCCTTGACTAGTTGTGTTTCTGGCACTAAGGTTTAATTAATTCTATGCAACTCTTTATCAAGCCTATGAAACCAAATAGACTACATGCATTTTAACATCTCTTATTATTCCTTTCCACTTTTTTTTTCCAAATGCCTCTTTTTACTTTGTATTTTAAGCTTTATTTCAGTGACTATGTAGTATAGGGCTTTGTAAATGGTTTGCTAAATGGTTTCCCTCAGATGTATAATGTACAGTTACATTGGTGCCTAAATAGGCAGTGTATAAAGTATAGATAAGTGCAGAAAACTATACTCAAAAGAAAAGAATTTGGGTGCTAGTGGTTAATGCAGTAATGCATGACTCTCTTAAAGGGGTTGTCTCACTACAAGGATTGCTTTTTATGTTAAAGATCTTGCAAAAACAAGTCACTTTGCAGTATATGTCCATTAACAGTGTCCTACCTATTCCTAGATATAACCTCTTGTATGGGCTGCATCAGCTCCTCAGGTCGCTATAGCTACAGACCTGTTTCATCTATCCTAATAGGCTGCCAGCACTGGTTGCTATAGCTACAGACCTGGCTTCTACTGCAGCCGAGTAGAAGCCAGTAAACACACCCCTGAATTCAAAATGAAATCAAGAAAACAGGACTGTGGTAAGATGAATCAATGTAGTGAGACAACCCCTTTAAGAAGAAAAAAGCGCCAGATACAAAACAAATTGCATACTTCAGAGTGTAATGTTAGGAAAGGACAAGTGACCGATACAGTCAATAAGGAGCTGCATTGGTAACATTCTGACTGCAGGACCAAGGAATCAACACGAGACCCTGTGAGAGGAATGGGAGAGGCAGCGCTGGAACATAAGTGAGTGGGGAGGTAAGTCTCAGTTTTTTGGTTTTGTTTCAGCAGCAGCAATCTAAAGTACATTTTTTACCAGGATGACCCCTTTAGATTCCTAACAAGTGTTGATGTTGGTGATAAAAGCGTAGCTCACAGAGCCATAGATGATATTGCTGTATTTCTTTTTTTAATTTTGATGCATTTTCTTTTTAGCCAGGGCAGTGTGTTAGGGAAGATACTTTGCCGAATTTTGTCAACAAAAAATCCATTAAGATGCAGTGCGCCTACAATTTACAGTTTGAATTATACTACAGCATTCATTCAGATAGAACGATTCCAATGAAACGTATGAATGTTTGTATATTGAAGCAATGATAGCATAAGGTCTTACCGAAGTAAAGTCCATCGTGAAATACTGATGTGAGCAGGAAGGCTTATTATGTTGGGTCTGCAGATAAAAGTGATAAAACATGTTATTTCATGTATATCAGCCCATAAATACTCCGTTTAGATTGTTACATTATCAAATCGAGTTGTTATGTACTGGTCAATGAATGGCTTTTAATTTGAGTCTGAAAAGTATAATTCACAAGTGAAAGTGCTGTGTAAATAAATATGATTTATCTTACAGTAGACACAAAACTGACAAGATCCATGTGCCATGTACAGTATTTACAATGTTTAATAGACCCTTAATATGATATCTGTGCTGTGCCTGCAAAGTCAGTAGAAACATATTTTGTCATTTTATTGAAGCTATACGTTTTGTAGAATTATCATCACAAAACTGGGAGAGTCACTAGTACAAAGGAAGAGTGTAGTTGTTGTTTATAGGAAAATAACACTCAATATCTATAAACTGCTTTTAACCCCTTAAAGGGGTTTTATCATTTCATTAAATGGTCTTCAGAATAAGGGGACAGTGAAAACAAGCAACTTTGCAATTGGATGTCATTAGCAAAGCTGTCTTGTATTCACAGTTTTCCTTATCTTGTATTTTTGTTTACACTGATATCCAGTCCTGGTCGAATCCCTCCGGATCACTCCTCCTTGCATTTCACTAGCTGAGAGCTCATTTACATTCTGTACACAGCTCGATTCACTGAGCTGTGTCTGTCACTCAGAGTAAGGGATCGTCACATTTTCACTTTATACAGGCAGAAGAAACAGAATTACACTGAAGGGCTTACACAATCAGGAATTGGCACAATTTGTGTCGATCCCTGCCTGACTCAGAGTTAGGGGCCGTAGCATTTTCTCTCTCCACACCCAGCAGAAACAGACTGTAACAGATTCTACAATGAGAAAACATAACAGTTTTGTCCCGGTGCCTAACTCTCTGCATAAAAGGGTGATCTGTACTGTTCATAGAGCATCTCCAGCTGTGAGAGGAGAAGAGTGCTCAGTCTAGATTGAATGCAGCCTGTGGTATGTATACAGCTCTTAAAAAATAAGACTGCATAGGGAAAGACACAGTGACATGTGGATTCAGGCAGAGAGGGGAGGGGGAAGTGTCTCGGGAGCCAGCATGAACAGTGAAGGGGGGGATTATGTCACCCAGCTGGGAGGGGAAGAAACGCCCCTGCATCTCCAGAGTTGAGAAGCTGAGAGCAGTGTGAATCAGCCGAACTAAGGAAGCGATACATCCCCTTTAAGGACCCGACTATTTTTGTTGTTGACAAGTTCGTTTTTTCCTCCTCGTCTTCCCAGAGCCATAACTTTTTATTTTTCCACCTACATAGACATATGAGGGCTTTTATTTTGCGGGACAAGTTGTACTTTCTAATGATGTTATTTACTGTACTATAGAATATACTGGGAAACCGCAAAAAAATTCCAAGTGTAATTCCAATTGTAAAAAAAACGTATTTTCGCCATGCTTGTGGGTGTTTTGCTTTTATGGCTTTCAATCTCCAGTAAATGTTATGTATTATCTGTATTCTACAGGTGGATACGCATCCGCCATTACCAAACATGTAGGGTTTCCGTTATGTTTTGGTACAGTAAAAAAATTCCAAACATTTTCTATTTTTGATATTTTCCCCACGGCACCATATTGTGCTACAACTAACTTTTTTGTACTAATACCTTCGGACGTCAGTGAGGGTGCATTTTTTTGCGGGCTGTAGTGTACTTTTTCTCGCTAGCAGTTTGGAATGCATGCAACTTTTTTGATCACTTTTATTCCATGTTTAAGTGACGTAAAATGACTAAAAAACGCAATTTTGGCGTATGGAATTTTTTTTCTTCTACGGTGTTCAGCATATGGGATAAATGATGTTATATTTTTAGAGATCGGACTTTTTCGGACGCGACGATACCAAATATGTGTAACTTTTTTATTTTATTGTTTTTATTCGTAAAATTGGGAAAAAGGGGTGATTTGAACTTTTAATAGTTTTTTTTATTTTTTTGTACTTTAAAACTTTATTTCTTCCAGGACCTGCAGCGCTGTACGGACACATTTGTATCGGTACATGCAGATGATCCCTCTTCCCCACAGGTCCAATGGGAGGCGCTGAAATGCACTCTCAGAGGTATCTTAATCAAGCACGGGGCACGCCTCAAGAGGGAAGCTGCCACTAAATTGCAGGGTCTCTTGACACGTTTAGCCGCACTGGAGGCAACTCATAAGACATCGGGTCTGGAGACGGATTTGAGATCCGTGATTCAGACACGTCATGACATTCTCCAGCTTATGGAACATAGGCATAAAAGATACAGACAGTTATGCTCCAGCTCGTTCTATTCCTGGTGTAACAAACCGGGCAAGATCTTGGCCCAGGCACATCGGGATAAGACAGCCGCCCTATTTGTTTCCTCCATTAAGACACCGGGAGGTCGTTTGGCACCATTAACAGACGCCCTCTTGAAGGTCTTCCAGGACTACTATACTCAGCTCTATAACCTCCCCGAGGCGAGAGCACGGGGGGAGTCACTCCGCGAGTACTTAGCTAAAATGTCTCTTCCCCCCACTCCCGTTGATTCCCTCGCTTCCCTGGAAGAGCCTTTTTTCCCAGGAGGAGTTGGCTGCAGCCATTAAATCTCTTCCCTCTGGCAAGAGCCCGGGAAACCGGACGGGTATACGGCTCTTTTCTACAAACCCCCCTGTCAGACTTGTCTCAGCCCCTCCTCCGGGCATTCAACTGGTCTCCACGGGATCCCCTTTGATCCGGCCTTCTTCAGGGCCCAATATTGTGGTGATTCCAAAGGGGGGAAAAGGGGACCCATCTCAGTGCCAGAATTACCGCCCCATATCGCTTATCAATACAGATGCGAAGATTTTCGCTAATTTTACTGGTGTCAGACTCAACCCTTTCTCTCTTACAATCATTCACTCGGATAAGGTGGGATTGGGTGCCAGCCAGGGAGGCGAGGGACAACACATTTAAGTTTTTCCCTGATTCATCAGGTTCCCTTCAAAAAAACCCGTGCTTCTCCTGTCCCTGGACGCGGAGAAGGCCTTTGATTAGAGTGGCGTGGCCCTTTTTGGCGGAGTTTTTAAGTCTTGGGGCTTGGTCCGATTATGCGGGAAAGGGTAATGACCTTATATACTTCACCCCAGGCTCAAATCATGATTAATGAAACTTTGTCCACTCCCTTGGCGATCGGAAATGGCACCATGCAGGGATGCCCCCTCTCTCCCATCTTGTATATTTTGGCTATGGAGCACCTGCTGAGGGCACTTCAGAATGATCCTCGGGTGGAGGGAATCCAGGTTCGTGAGAATCATTCAAATGCTCGGCTTTTGCTGACGACTTATCCTCTATCTGGGGACCCATTCCCTCCCTTCCGAGGGTTAATGGAGATATTGGACGAATATAAGCCTGCACAGCAACCATAAGATAAAACATGTCAAAGAGTCATGCTATGGGCTTCAATGTTCCACGACCCGATTAAAATTGTTGGGGAAAAACCTTCCCCTTCTCAGGGGGAGGAATCTTCTTTCAAGTATTGGGGGTTCACATCCCCTCAAACTTGATAAAATTTTTGTTTCTTAATTTTTCGCCCCTCCCCTTTCAGGATTAAGCAGGATTTACAAAATGGGAAAAACAAAGTTTTTTTCTTTGGATTGGGCGTATATAATATCTTGAAGATGAACACCTTGCCCAAACTGTTGTCCCTGTTCCGGGGCAATTCCATTCTTCCCCGTAGGGCCTTTTTTAAGGACCTACGGAAGATAGTCTCACGATTTGTATGGGCGAGGGGTAAAACCAAGAATAGCGGAGTCCACCTTATTGGGCCCCAAAAAACAGAGGGAGGACTCTCATTGCCAGACTTCAGCCTATTATTTGGCTGCGGGGTGGCGATGAGAACCCCGGACTCTTTCAAGGAGACGCTTCTAAACTTTTGGGGGTGTCTGGAGACCCTGATATATGGGGCCCGACCGCGGCTTTGCCATGGCTGCCGCGGGTCAGTACTACCCCGTGGTTTTGATGCACACGTCCCCATGATTGCCCGACCATCTGTCCCAATATACAGGGTGGGATGCCTCCGGATGGGCCTGATTGATGTGGGGCGGCCCTTGCACCCCATTTGCTTGGTAACCCTGAGGTCCGAGCCTCTCTACTCCGCAACTGGTTCGGTTAAGGGGGTCGGACAAGGGTGACACGGTACTTGACAGGGTCCTCGAGACAGGGACACTGAGGGTTTGACAGCCTGGTGGGTTACCGAGGGAACCCGACGAGCTTTGCAAGGTTTCCTATTATCAGCTGCCAGCCCATATGCTAGATGGAAACGAACATTTGTGGTGCATTTGACACTTTACCACCTTTGAGCTGTGGTGCCTTGGTAGATACTCAGAAAGAAAGGGCTCTCTCAGGCCTGTATAGGCTTATTCTCACCTCTCGGGCCTGTGACAAGCTGTCTTTTCAGCACAGTTGGGAGAAGGAACTCGGCACCGTTCTCTCGGATGACGTATGGTCCAAAGCCTTTCAGCTGACCCACAGATCCTCGGTGTCTTCCAGGGCCCACGAGCTCAACTATAAAATAGTTACAAGATGGTACCGGGTGCCAGCGTTCTTAACCACTTCTCCCGTCCATTCCTGCAGTTCTGCTGGAGATGTGGAAAGGAGAGGGGTACTATGACCCATGTCTGGTGGAGTTGCCCCCTTCTACAACCTTTTGGGTCAGGGTTTCTGAGCTTAATCAAAAAATCACGGGGATCAGCCTCCGGGGTGACTAGCAAATGGTGTCCTGTTTGAAATCCCTCTACCCCTCGCTTTACTTAAGTCAACATTGGTGATGTTCTGATCCTTGCTGCCAGATACTCATCCCTAGACTCTGGCTCTCCACTGCCAGTCCAACTATATCGGACTGGATCCGGGAGGTTCATGCCCTTCAGCGTTTGGAGGAGTTCAGATCTGATTTTGCCTCCTTTTCTTTTTTTCTTCCCTGTTATCCTCTAAGGCTTGTATAAGAGGTCACCTACTTGTCTTTCAGGCAACGGATACACTCATGAGAAGCTTAAATGCCACTCCTCACTTCTTGTAGGTTGCCTAGGATATAAACCACTTTGCAGTGTTTCAATTTATCAGTTGTATCTGCTTTTTGCTCACGGGTTTAGGTTTGGGGCAAGGGGAAAAAATATGTACTCTGTACCCTTTTCCTTTTTTGCTGTATTACTGCATTCTGATGACTTGTTGCAACAAGTGACTTTGTACTCTCATGTTATCATTGTTCAAATAAAAATGTTTGAATCGAGGGGAAAAAAAAAAAATTTTTTTTTTTTTTTTTACTTTAACATTGAGTCCCCCTATGGTGCTTGACCACTAGGGGGCGCAATAGTTAATACAGTCTAATGCATTGCATAAACAATGTATTAGACTGTACCAAGATGGCGGCCGTATTTGGGGCAAACCAGGACATGGCAGTGATGGGAGCGTTCACAAGGCTCCCCGCTGCCATGTCCAGGTTTCGGATCACTGCAGTTATGTTGCGGCGATGCCGATCACCCTGAAGAACGGTGCCTGCTCGCGCTTTAATGGCCGGGTGTTAGCTGCGATCATCTGTGCGGGGGGGTGGGGTGGGGAGGTAGGGGTTGCGGAGTGATCCCCCTGCAAAGCCCCTTAGGGATCCTGGGACGTATGAGTACGTCCAGGGTCCTTAAGGGGTTAATGCCACCAGGATATTGTCATATTTTAAAAGAGGCACAATGTCATAAGATACAGTATCTCACAAAAGTGAGTACACCCCTCACATTTTTGTAAATATTATGTTATATCTCTTCATGCCACAACACTGAAGATGTGACACTTTGATAAAATGCAATGTAGTCAGTGTACAGCTTGTATAACACTGTATATTTGTTGTGCCCTCAAAGTAACTCAACACAGCCATCAAAGTCTAAACCACTGGCAACAAAAGTGAGTACACTGCTATGTGAAAATGGACAAATTGTGTCAAATTTGCGATTTTCCCTCCACAGTGTTACAAGGTCTTAGGTGTGAATGGGGAGCAGTTGTGTTAAATTTGGGGTTTATCGATCTCACACTGTCTCATACTGGTCACTGAAAGTTCAACATGACACCGTATGGCAAAGAACTGTTTGAAGATCTGAAAAAAAAAACAGTTGCTCTACATAAAGATGGCCTCGGCTATTAGAAGATTGCCAACACCCTGAAACTGAGCTGCAGCACGGTGGCCAAGACCATACGATGGTTTAACAAGACAGATTTTCACTCAGAACAGGCCTCGCCATGGTCAACCAAAGAACATGCTCAGCTTCATATCCAGGTATTGTCTTTTCAAAATAGACTTGCTGCCAGCATTGCTGCAGAGGTTAAAGGGGTGGAGGGTCAGCCTGTCAGTGCTCAGACCATACGCCTCACAATGCATCAAATTAGTCTGCATGGCTGTAGTCCGAGAAGGAAGCCTCTTCTAAAGAAGATGCACAAGAAAGTCCGTAAACAGTTTGCTGAAGACAAGCAGTCTAGGGACATGGATTACAGGAACCATGTCCTGTGGTCTGATGAGACCAAGGTAAACTTATTTGGTTCAGATGGTGTTTAGCGTGTGTGGCAGCAAGCAGGTGAGGAGTATAAAAACAAGTGTGTCTTGCCTACAGTTGAGCATGGTGGTGGAAGTGTCACGGTTTGAAGCTGCATGAATTCTGTGGAGAGCATGAATGCCAACATGTACTGTGACATACTGAAGCAAAGCATGGTCCCCTCTCTTCAGTCTCGCAACATGATAATGACCCCAAACACTCCTCCAAGACGACCACTGCCTTGCTAAAGAAAATGAGGGTAAAGGTGCTGGACTGGCCAAGCATGTCTCCAGGCCTAAACCCTATTGTGCATCTGTGGGGCATCCTCAAATGGAAGGTAGAAGAGTGCAAGGTCACTAACATCCACCAGCTCCGTGATGTTTTCATTGAGGAGTGGAAGAGGATTCCAGTGGCTGTAACCTGGGAAGCTCTAGTGACCTCCATGCCCAAGAGAGATAAGGCAGTGCTGAAAAATAATGGTGGCCAAACAAAATATTGAAACTTTGGGCACAGTTTGTCCATTTTCACTTTGGGGTGTACTCACTTTTTGTTGCAAGCGGTTTAGACATCGATGGTTGTGTGCTAAATTGTTTTGAGGGCACACCAAATTTACACTGTTATGCAAGCTGTACACTGACTATTTTACATTGTATCAAATTGTTATATCTTCAGTGTTGTTCCATGAAAATATATAATATAATATTTACAAAAATATGAGGGGTGTACTCACTTTTGTGAAATACTGTAGATGTGGCATCATCTAAAATATGCTGTTCAGTTTTGGTAACCAATGAAAAGAAATAATACCGTGCAAATGAGAAGAATAAAGAATTTTAGTTATTATGAGGAAAGTTAAAAGTAATTGGATTGAAATGATGTATAAGAAACATAATTCATTTGTACATGACCCATTTGAAATGATTTGCCATGGAGTGGAAAAATTCCTTCCTGAACCCCTATTTTACAGTAAAATCAACATTTTATATTAACACAAGTAGCTGCATAGTTTCCTATTTGTTTAAATTATTGTAATTATCAATAAGCAAAAAAAGACCATATGGCTAAATGACCCCCTCGTAATAAGTATGTTTAGTTATTTCAGTCACACCTATAGAGTATACAACCATGCAATCTCTATAGATAAACAAAAATGTAATTGGTCAAATTGAAGAGTTCACTGACTGTCAGTGTCAGTGTGACAGAGGGCCTACTTGCTGATTACTACCTGGTTTATTTAATTCCTGCCTAATTAGACCAGTTGTCTGCAAATGTGGTAAGTGTTGGTTGGAGCTTCAGAGACTGGGTTTTCTTGGTCAAATAGTTGACGTAAAACCTAACATTACTGTATGCATATTGACTGAGATTCTGGTTGAAGTAGTGTAACACCAATGGACTGTAAAGCAATAAAAATGTGTTCAGTGGAATTATAGACTTATGTTTACCAACTGGTAGACATATAGATGAATACAATGAATGATTCTGGCTAAATGAGTAACACTCAAAATATAGGTTGGTTTTGGACCTTTTTTGAGGTTTTTGAGGTTCAACTCATTACTTGGAGTTAAGGGAAATCTTCATGTTACATCATCTAAAACTGTTCAAAATAATAGTATACTTTTTCCAAGAACTGATTTCTGCTTTCGGTATAAGAAACTCCCATGTTCAATGTCAGTCCCATGTGCTTCTGTTTTAATGTCAGCCATTTATTACATATATTGATCACCAGCCCAGTCTTCTTACCCAACATCAGTATTGATTCGCCTGTTCCAAAATCTCAACGACAGTCTTACCAGAACAGTGGATATTGGCCAATTCCATTTTATTCTCAAGATTTTCTGTTAGAAAATGGGAAAGCCCAATCCAGAATGATTGCTTTGATCATACATCACTAGATGGTAAAGTAATCCCAAATTTTTAAAACGTCTGTATCTTTTTAAAGCACTAACAAATTGTGCAATACCTACTGTTTTTATATTCAATTTTGAGGTTTAATCTTTGGTAATGCATTTCATCTGGTTATTATCATTTACTAGTCTCTGGTTCTAGCTTCCAAATTTTTTTAGATATTTTAGCAATATACTTTTATTTGTCATGTAACAACACTGGACTAAAACTGCAGTCATGACAATCAATCAGTGAATTTTATTTTTATCTGAAACACCTGGCAAAAGTATAACATTTTTGTAGCTTGCTTTCCATTTTTTGTACATTTAAATAGTTTATCTAAATCCGTACATTTTTCAGTCAATTAAAATATTCTTTACCTCCAAGTCTGCAATCTGAGTCTGGTTTATCCAGTGCATTTCTCCTTGACGCTTATATACCTTTCCTACTCCCCCACTGCCCAATTCTCTGGATGAATAGGACATAAAAATAATGTTGCACATGTACAATATAATTAACTGAATTCCTCAAAGAGATGATATAAGATGGCCTCTAGAGATATGATTACTTCTTCTGTGCTTGTTCCTCAAGGACATTCAGACATTCGCCGGATAAGTTACCAGCTCATATCGGATACCTGGAATTTCATCCAACACTTTTGCGTGGAATTAGGTAAATTTCCCACAACCTGAATGACCTTTCACACACTATGGGCCACAGGTAAGAAACGGTTTTGGTCTAAAACTCACTTTTTTCTCCAAAAAGTGAGTTTCAGACCAAAACCGTTTCATACATGTGTCCTATATGTTAAGGATTGTGATGTAACATGTGCACGGTTTTTCAGTCTATCAGAAAACTGAGCAATATATTTGCATACTATTTACTAGTTGCCAGTCATAGTGGTGTAAACCCTACAATGAGTAATGCCTAATCAATCTGCCAATGATATTAACCCAGATTGATTCCTGAATAATACTCTTCCTCTGTCCTTCTTGCTGAAATATTTCAACCCTGACAATTTTTTATCTATCAGTGTGCTTCATCCTTTTGGCTATGGGCGTAACTAGCGAAGGCTGGGACCCACGGCAAACTTTTGGATGAGGCTCCCCAACCAGCCCTTTACCCAACCATGAACATTAACCAGTACCTCTTAATAATAGTCATGCAGTTACTAGATAATGGAGCAAATACCTCAGAATATATATCACCATTGTACTGCTACCAAACAAATCACACCATACTAAGACCAACAATACCAATAACGCTACTACATAAGGACCTGATTATACTGTCAAAACACGACCACAAATTACCACCACATAGTGACTGAATAATACCCCTATACTATTACTGAATAAAGATCAGTATACAAAGACCAATATTACCAATATACAGTGCTCATATAGTGGTAGCTACCAGTGTACACAGGATCTCCAGACTGTAGATTACCTGCCTACAGTGACCATATAGTGGTAGTAGATACCTGTGTACACAGGCTCCATACAGTGATCATATAGTGGTAGATACCAGTATATACAAGTTCTGCAGACCCTATATTACCCCCATATAGTGACCATATAGTGGTAGATACCAGTGTGCACAGACTGTTCAGCAGGGGCATTGCTAGACAGTTTTATCCGGGGCTTGTGTCCCAAATAAAACTTCTGGTGCCCTGAACCTGCAATCTGCCTGTAGGGCAAATTGCTAGTCTGTCGCCGGGTTCTGGGCCGCTGCTGTGGGTCTGGAGCACCAGTGGTCTTTTCAACTCTATGTGTGCCCTCTACAGAGCAAAGAGTGAAACTCACTGCCCCGAGGAGTACTCTGGTGGTATGCAAGAAGGCTTGAGGCCTTTCGCAGTATACAGCATGATGATGTCACGCATCTGTGCGGGACCCCAGGCAGCAGTGAGAGCTTCAACAGGGGAACAAGGGAGAGGTGAGTACTATTAGTTTTGTTTATTTTTAATTTGCCCCATCTACCTACTGGGGGACCTGGAACCTATAATACCTACCTTCTGGGCAGGGGCGTAACTAGAGAAGCCTGGGCCCCATAGCGAACTTTTGGATGGGGCAACATACCTCCCCACCCCCCTTGCCCACCTCCCTGGTCACGAACATTTACCAGGACATGCTGTTAGATAATACAAGGGGTGAATACCTCTCCATACATATCACCATCATACTGCTACCAAACAAATCCCACTATACCAAGACCAATATTACCAATAACCCTATTACATAGGAACCTGATTATACCGCCAGAACATGACCACAAAGTGACTGAATAATACCCCTACACTATTACTGATCAGTACACAAAGACCAATAGTACCGCCATATAGTGACCATATAGTGGTATATACCAGTGTACACAGGCTCTGCAGACTGTATATAACCACCATACAGTGACCATATAGTGGTAGACACCAGTGTACTCAGGCTCTGCAGACTGTATATAACCACCATACAGTGACCATATAGTGGTAGACACCAGTGTACACAGGCTCTGCAGACTGTATATAACCACCATACAGTGACCATATAGTGGTAGACACCAGTGTACACAGGCTCTGCAGACTGTATATAACCACCATACAGTGACCATATAGTGGTAGATACCAGATATACAGGTGCTTTGCAAATAGTTACTTAAATTTAGTGCCTCACAGGTGGCGTCTTGTCTGAAGAGTCGTTCACTTTCCCTTTTCTTCTCTATTCGGTCCAGACCTCCATGATGACTTGCTCCATCCACCACTCGTCCCTGTAGAATTTACAACACAAACACCTGAGACTCCTCACTTTTTTTATCATTTTCCCAACTGAGTGCCCCCTCCCCTCATGTACAAACTCTCCATTTATAATGGCCCAAATGGTAAGAATTACTCCCTGGTAATTATGGGGCACCCCCAGTCGGTATGTAGGTACAACGGGGCCCCCGGGCGGTAGCTTGGCACCCACCGGGCAGTAGCTAGGGGAGACGTAGGCAGCTTCGGGCCCCCGGGCGGTAGCTTAGGGTTCCCATGTAGATAGAATGGGGACCCCCTGTAGCTTAGACCACCCCGGTATGTAGAAGAGGGCCCTCTGTAGATTAGGGCCCCCTTATAGGCAGAATAGTCCCCCCCCCCTTTCGATTAGCGCCCCCTTGTAGGCAGAATAGCCCCCCCCGTAGATTAGGGCCCCATTTTAGGCAGAATTGTCCCCCCCATAGATTATGGCCCGCTTGTAGGCAGAATAGTCCCCCCCCACCGTAGATTAGCACTCCCCTGTAGGCAAATAGTTCCCCCCCGTCATTAGAGCCCCCTGTAAGCAAAGTTCCCCCCAGTCATTAGAGCCCCCTGTAAGCAAAGTTCCCCCCCTTTAGTTCTTAGGGCTCCCTGTAGGCATAGTTCCACCCCCTAGTTATTAGGGCTCCCTGTAGGCATATTTCCCCCCCTAGTTATTAGGGCCCCTGTAGGCATATTCCCCCCCACAGTTAATAGGGCCCCCTGTAGGTATAGTTCCCCCCCAGTAATAGAGCCCCCTGTAGGTATAGTTCCCCCCCCAGTAATAGTGCCCCCTGTAGGTATAGTTCCCCCCCCAGTAATAGTGCCCCCTGTAGGTATAGTTCCCCCCCCCCAGTAATAGTGCCCCCTGTAGGTATAGTTTCCCCCTCCCAGTAATAGTGCCCCCTGTAGGTATAGTTTCCCCTCCCCCAGTAATAGTGCCCCCTGTAGGTATAGTTCCCCCCCCCCCAGTAATAGTGCCCCCTGTAGGTATAGTTCCCCCCCCCCCCAGTAATAGTGCCCCCTGTAGGTATAGTTCCCCCCCCCAGTAATAGTGCCCCCTGTAGGTATAGTTCCCCCCCCAGTAATAGTGCCCCCTGTAGGTATAGTTCCCCCCCCCAGTAATAGGGCCCCCTTGTAGGTATAGTCCCCCCACCCCAGTAATAGGGCCCCCTTGTAGGTATAGTCCCCCCACCCCAGTAATAGGGCCCCCTTGTAGGTATAGACCCCTCCAGTAATAGGGCCCCCTTGTAGGTATAGACCACCCCCAGTAATAGGGCCCCCTGTAGGTATAGACCCCCCCCAGTAATAGGGCCCCCTTGTAGGTATAGACCCCCCTCCAGTAATAGAGCCCCCTTGTAGTTATAGACCCCCCCAGTAATAGGTCCCCTTGTAGGTATAGACCCCCCCCAGTAATAGGCCCCTTGTAGGTATAGACCCCCCCAATAATAGGGCCCCCTTGTAGGTATAGACCCTCCTCTTCCCCCGTAGCTTATTACTTACCTGGCCGCGCTCCCCCGGCGTCTCCGTCTCCTCCCAGCCCCAAGCCTGCTGCTTTAGGCTTGGGGCCGAGGACAGGAAGTTCGGCAGGCGGCGCGGTGACGTCACTTCCGCTGCGCCGCTTGCTGAGCGATGTACGGCAGGGGCAGGGAGCGCAGAGCTCTCCCTGTTCCGCCGGTTTTATTTTTAAATTTTATGCATGTTTTGCCGGACGTGCCCAAAAATTAAGAGAAAGGTCTTTGTTGGGGGAAACAAGGAGGGGAAATCTGCGGCGGGGCCCCCCCCCCCCCCAATTTTCCCTGCCCTTTCAGGGCCCGGCCCCCCAGTCTGCACCCCCCGCAGTTAAACATTTTTTGTGTTCCCCTGCCGGCCGGCCCAGGAGCGGCCAAAAAACCCGGGGTAGCGGAGGTGATAGCAGCTGGGCCCCTGGGGGCCCCCCAAGCCACCCCGGGGGGACGTTGCAATACTGTTTTCCCCCGGTAGTTCCCCCCCTGCTATTTGGGGGCCCTAAAAAACCTTTTGTAGGCCCCTTATACTATACTGGACTTTTTAACCCAATACCTATTTCCTACTGGGGTTCATATAACTAAAATAAAAATTTAATTTAAAGGGGGGCATATAACCCACAGTAAAAATTTCTATTTAAAACTGGGAAAAAATAACCTAAAATTTTCGTACTCTAGGGAAAATTAATCTATTAACCCATACCCATGGGGGCAAAATATAACCCATTTTTATTATAACCCACTGGGGAAACAATTTAAACCTTTTATACCTATACCTACCCGGGGAATAATTTAAATATTAACTACCTAATGGGGAATTTAAGCAATAAAACTATACCCCACCTGGGGGGAAAAAATAACCTATATACCCACCCGGGGAAAAATTATAACCCCTATAAACCCCACCTTCTGGGAGAAAATTTTAAATATTTACCTATAAACCCACTATGGGAATATTTAAACCTAATTTTTTTTTTTTCTACGGGGGGGCCTGTTTTACTACCTAAAAGGGTGGGGACTATATTTCCTTTTTGAGGGGGATTTAAAATTAGCCTTTTTGGGGAATTTTAATTTAAAAAAATCTAAAATACTGGGAGATTTTAAACCTACTTATTTTGGTGGACCCAAATTTATACACAAAATTAAAAAAACCCAAGGGGACTTATTTTTACCTACATAATTGGGGGGGACCCTTTATAAAATTTAACCAATGAAGTTTCATATATAAACCCGCATATTGGGAAGGCCCTTTAAATGATAACCTACCCAGGGGAACTTATAAAACCCAATAAATTTCCCGGGGGCTCTTATAACCCACTGAGGGACATATTTACCTAGCCTTTTTTTTTTTTTTTTTTTCTGGGGCCCCTTTAAAAAACTTTAACCCACTGCCCAGGAACATTCATTCCTACCTTTCATTTGGGGGCCTTATAACCTACTGGGGGGACATAATACCGGGCATACTCCCAGGGGCCTAAAAACTACCCCAACCCACTTTGAGGAAAAAACATACCCTTTCCCAAACCCATAAGGGGCCCTTTTGTAAACAAATAACCTATGGGAGGTCTTTTTATTTACCTACAAAAACTTGCCCGGTCTATATAATTACCAATTTTACTAGGGGAAAAATACATAACATTCCCAACCTTAAATGGGGGCCTTAAAATAATCCACCAACTTTTGGGCGAAAATGAATAACCCTTTCCTTTTTAAAAGGGGAAAGGGCCCCATATCCCACCAATTTTTTTGGGGAGGCTTTTATTTCCTTTCCCAATGAAGGGAAACCTTTTTACCTACCCCCTCTACTGTGGGGGAAACCCTTTTTAAAGTACCCCGCAGGGGCCTTTTATGCCCCATTTTACTGAAAGGGAGCCCATATACCAAAAATACCCAAAGGAAACCTATATAACCCTACCAAGGGTATTTATAATTTTCCTTTCCCCCCTAATGGGACCTATATAAAAATTAACCCTAAACCCCACCAAGGGGTATATACCAAAAAAAATTTTAGTAGACCCATATCAGTCCCCTAGGGGGGGCCCATATAAAAAAAGAAAGGGGACTTTTATCCCCCATAACAGGCCAACCCCGTTTTCTTCTTAAAGGGAAAACAGGTTTCTGTGGGGGTGGGGTTTTTTTTCAAGTTTTCCTTTTATTGAACCCCCAATTTTGGTAGGGGTTTTATTTTAAAATCCACCCCACCCCAAAACCCCCCCAGCATTATAGGGTTTTTAAAATAGGTGCTGGTAAAAATGGGGGATTCTAAAATGTTTGTGTGGTAAAAATTCTGCCCGAGATGAGTCGTGGCCCCAGAAAAATCATCCCTTTGGGTTTTTGGGGCCCGATGGAGAAAAAAAGAGTCACCCCGTGAGGGCACTAAAATGTAACTTTCCCGTGTAAACAAATTTTTTATCTGCGGAAAGAAATTTCACTGGTTTTTTACCAAAATCTGATCACGTATTAAACTGAAAAAATTTTTTTTTCAATTGCGCCGGGGTACAAATGTGTCGCCCTATCTTTGCGCATTTGGTCATGGTTGGGAGTATTATTCGATTCCCCCTGAAGTAGTAAAAATTTTTTGGGTCTTGGTATTGCAGAGTTTTTTTTTCTTTTGTAAAAAAACATTCGTATATATATTTGTCAATGTATGTTGTATTACTTGTGACTGCTAGAGGAGGAAGAAATCAGGCTCCCTTTTGAGGCTAATGAGTATAATTGTGGTAAGCTTTCAAGAGTCTAGCTTCTTTTCAATATGGTTTTATACAAGAAACTGAAAATTCAACGACTTTTATACACAAAGGGACATGGCCCTTTAAAAAGGGGATCTTAATTCTTAAAAAAAAACAAAATGCAATATAAGCAAAAGCAAATTTACAAAGGGTAAAATAAACATTCGGGAAAACTTGTGGGCATGACAGGGTCAGTAATTTAATGTTTTACTATTTTTATCAGGTGTGTTTTGTTGTCCCAAGTTCTTGTAGTGTGAATGAAGCTAGGATGAATGTTAAGTCCTTTCTTAAATTTTTGCATAAAATTTATATTCCCATTCCTTCCTCTCATTGAGCTCGTTAAAAAATGTTCCGACATTAAGTACCATAACCTGCAATAATCTGCCATGGTGTGGTCTTCTTCTGGAGAAGTGTGCGGCCAATGGGAAGATCAGTTTCTTAGCTTTTTTTTTGGTTATTAATTGGTGATTCTGTGTGTGTTCATGACGCTGGACTGATGTCATATGCCCTGTTCTTCCACTTAGAGTCCTGCTGGTGGGGACATTGCACACACATAATAAGAGACAACCCACATTGGACAGCCTGCAGGAAAATGTCCCCCTAATTTCTGTGCACCGGGTTGGGATAGTGGGACAGGTACTATCTGTCAGGCGGTAGTGAACTGTGCCTGCAGGTACTGTTGCCACCCTGTTTTGCAGGACTAGGGTGAGGCTGCCGTTTTCTGTAGGAGCACTTCCAAGGGCACTGTGGAACAAATTATTCGCCGCAGGGCTTTGGGGGTTGGCGAAAGGAATGGCGGGAGGGATAACTGGGGAATATCTTTCTTTTGAGTTCTGTTGTTTCCTATGGTTTTGCTCACAGGTTGAAGTTGCTCGATTGGAGAGTTCTTTCGTAGGATCTCCCAGCTGTGGGTTGAAGGTGACAATAGGGTCACTCGTTCTTCATTACTGGGTCTTTTGTAATGAAAGTAGTTTGTCCTCCTGTTATGAGCTGCTGCTTATGTTTAATTTGGTTGTTCGTTCACTTTTGGTTTGTATCCAAGTTTGAGAATTTCGTCACCTACAGAGACCAGGAGGTGTTTGTCAGGTCTGTCCTTGTTCGGAGTATATACAATCGTATCTTTTAGCCTGGATGCTAAATAAATTGATTGTCTTTGTGTCTTGGGGTGGAAGGCTGTCGTTTCTGAAGGTAGGTGTTCATGTCTGTGGGTTTGTGGTATACTGATGTGGATGTAGCGGTGGTCTAATTAATGATGTTATTTGTGGTATCAGAGTGGATTTTGCTCCTGATATAGGGTTAATCTTAAGTGATGGTGGGACGTGAAATTACATTGTACAGGTATTATGGAAATCGAATTATAGAAGGGACCGCCTTTGCCACAGGTCCAGATGACTCATGGATATCATCGATATATACGGAGGTACATCAGCACATGATTCACTACAGATTCTATCTATTAGCAACAGACAGAACAGATCTCCAAAGTGGCCGCACAACTTCTCAGAAGAAGACCCACTCCAAATCGGCAGATTATGAAGGTTTATGGTCTTTAATGGTTCGTTTTAAGACACCTAAGGCGAGAGGAAGGAATGGGATTATAAGTTTAATGCAAAATTGTAAAACTCTGCACACTAAATGGACTTAACATTCATATCTAGCTTCATGCTCTATCACAATAAATATAAAAAAACTGTGAGGGCCACAAATCACACCTGATAGCTAATAGATAAAAGCAATAATTACTGATCCCTTCTGTCACGCCTCACAAGTTTCCAGAATGTTTATTTCTTGTATAACACTGAAGAAGAGAGCTAGTACTATTAGTGACTGCTATTTATGATGCATCACACTACTATACATAGATTAGCGCATTTAAAAATGCAAATTTGTCTGCACTGATTTTTATTGTACACTGTACTGCTGATGGACAGGATCTTTGTGGACTATGCATAAAATTAGTGACAGGCACGTTTGTTTTTAATCTGTAAAAATATATGCCGCAGTTCATGATATGGCATGATAAATGCTGTGTGAAGCTACCCTATTGGGCAAAATGTAATGCAAAGGACCCAGGCCCCGGGTGTACAGACAGCATATCACCTCCATACAGTGACCATATAATGGTAGACACCAGTATACACTGGCTCTGCAGACTGAATATTACCGCCATACAGTAACCATATAGTGGCAGATACCCATGTACACAGGCTACGCAGAGTAATAAACACAGTGCAGTGTACATCAGTGATTAAACAAGCGAGTTTCCCTGATTGAGGTCCTGTTCACACTTTGTCTTTTCTTTGTTCTCAGTCCAGACCACAATTTGTTGTCGTTTCCACTTGGCCACCACTCGCACCTGCAGATTTGGACACAAGTATGTTAGAATCCTCAATTTTAGAGCACCTACTTCACTGTCCCCCTCCTAGGGAGTGGGGGAAAAAGAGGGACTAACCAACCCGGAAAAACGCTGTGCATAAGCTATGGCATCGTACCCTTCAAGCTATACCCAGCGTTGGTAATGGATTCTGAGTAGGTACATAGGGCAAGGTTCCCAGGTTGGTAAGGATAGAGACAAGGCATCTAGGTAGACAGGCAAATGGCAAGGCCCCAGGTAGGTATGTACCAGATAAGTTGTGGCTAACCCCCGGTTAGATAGGTTAATAACACCCTCGGTGGTTGGTTATAAGCACAAGTCAGGTAGGCAATAGATAGGCCCCAGGTAGGCAGGCATCAGGTGGGCCCCAGGTAGGTAGTAGATAGGCCAGACATAGATAGGTAGATTGGCCCCAGGTGGGCCGCAGGTAGGTAGGATGGTAGGCCCCAGTTAGGTAGGCAGTAAATAGGTCACAGGTAGGCAAGGTTAGGCAGAATTTTGAGGTCCACGTGGGTTAGAGACATAGATATAAGTAGCGAAAAACAAATAGTTTGGTCAGCTGCAACCTCTAGGGATAGCTGGGAACTTGTTTTTCAGTAGGTCGCAAGGTGAGGCGGAGCCAACCTCTAATGGACCATACATGCAAAACAGGTGAGTTTGTGTCAGACAACTTGCGGAGTACGGAGATTTTACGCCCCTTTCAGGACCCGGCGAGGTTTTTTTTTGGACACGTTCGGTTTTCACTCCTAGCCTTCTCTGAAGCCATAACTTTTATTTTTTTTTCAATACATAGAACATGAGGGCTTTTATTTTGCAGGACAAGATGTACTTTTAATGGTGTTTATTCACTTATACTATTAGAATATATATGGAGTAATACTCGCAAAAAGAAATTCAAGTGGGACTCAATTCGTGACAAAAAAACGATTTTTTTCGCCATGTTTCTGGTGTGATTTGCTTTTACGGCGCTCCTCCCTTCAATCTTCGGTAAATATAATGTGTTATCTGCTACTCTACACAGTTGTTACGGCATTCTGGCAAATATCAAACACAACATCCCACACTGATTAAGGGACTGGGCAATCCTAAAGATAAATTATCCGAAATCGCAAAAGATCACAGGAAAACAATCCAAAAAAGAGTACTGGAATTAAATATAACTTTTAATATTTACTGCTAAAAAATGTACTTAACCAATTTCCTTACCTATGCATATCACCTAACTACCTAATACACACACAATAACCTATCCTAGAACCCCTACCACCAAGAAAGGGGGAAATAACCCGTCCCAACAAGGTCGGACCCCCACAGGAACACTAGTCCCTATATATACTATTATACCCTATTTTCTCCCTATTCTATTTTCTCTCGGGCAAAAAAAAAACAGGGAATAGATTACACAAATGCTGCAAAATTTTCCATATATATAGAAAAAATATTACTATCCATCATATGCGTCAGAACTGATATTCAGATATTACAATACACATAAAAGACCATACAAGTACCCTAGATACAATGCCAACCACACCAACGCGTTTTTCGCTTCCAACTAATGTCTGGATTTCAATACAGGGTCAATAAACACTCAATGGGTAGACGTTACAATGATGACGTTCATACATGGTTACAAAATATACAGCACCATTCCACTTATCAGAAAAGATAATGAAACAATTTAGAATAGCAGCATAAAACAAGAACGTATTATACATCAACTCCGCCATGATATGATAGTTTAAGGGGCCTAATGTGCCATGGTCCAGACTTCTGTGGTGAGGAAAGGGAACAATACGTCAAATACCAAAACTATGTAGGGTTTACCAATTATGTTTTGGTACCATAAAAAAATCAAAACATTTTTATTTTTGACAATTGCGCCGCGGCGCCAGTTTGTGCGACCAATAACGTTTTTGGTACTTACACCTTCGGACGTCTCAGTGAGGGGGCTTTTTTTGCGGGCTGAAGTGGACTTTTTATCGTCGTAGTTTGTAATATGCATGCAAACTTTTTTGATATTTTTTTCCGTTTTTTGAAGTGACGTAAAATGAACCAAAAAACGCAAATTTCTTGGCGTTTTAGAATTTTTTTTTCTTTCTAACAGTGTTCAGCTACGTACGGGACAAATATGATGTTATACTTTTTTAGATTGAGACTTTCTTTTCAGATGCGGCGATACCAAATATGTGTGAACTTTTTCTGATTATTTGTAATGATTTTAATTTGTTAAAATGGGTAAAAGGGGGGGTGATTTGAAATTTTAGATATTTTTTTTTTTGTTTTATACCTTCAAAGCAATATTAAAATTTTTTTTTTTTAACTGTAACATTTAGTCCCCCTATGGTGTTGACAATTGGGGGCACACTCGATTGGTAATACAAACCTATTGCATTGCATAGGCATTGCATTAGGAGTGTACAAAGGATGGCGGTTTCCCCACTTCCTGTCGGCGGACGGAAGTGGGGCAAACCGGCCTGGAGATAAATGTGACAGGGAGTCTCTCAAGGCTCCACACAACCACCATTGCCGGTGACCGTAACTCGATCGGTGAGCGCTAGATCACGATAGGCGTTTATTCAATGACGCACTGACGCGCCATCTTTGCCGCTCGGTGTCTGATCGGTAAAACGGCGCCAGTGGGCAGAGCACACGCCGGCGCTGTTGCCTCGCTGGGGTGATAGCTATGCGATCAGCCTCGCAATAATCACAATCCCACGAGGCTGTGCGGGGGGGGGGGGGGGGGTGCTGAAGCGATCCCCATTTACTGCAAAGCCTGAGCTGGACAAGAAAGACGCGTAACGCGTTTCGGATATGACTTACTTTAATCATAGCAATACATGTCAGCTATCGTGAAAACTCGGCCGGGGAGCAGTAGGCTGCAGTTAGGCCATAGTTTGGAGAAGGATGAGTAGATAGGCAACCATAACTAGGATAGGTAAAGCAGCAGTTAGGTCATAGTTGTCAACTTTTGAAAGTGGAAAAGTAGGAGACTGAAGAGGGCGGCAAAAAAATTGCATGGGAGTTTTGTTGGTGTCCCCCCCTTCAAAAAAACCCCCCCCCCACCCCAAAATGCTAATGGCTTGGAAAAAGCCCGGTAGATGCCCCCCCTTTAAAGGTGTCCTTATAGCAAAGGTTTAGCCCCATACCCCGGTTGCCCCCTTAAAGGGAGGTAGTGCCCCTTTTGCCAAGTAGTCCCCCCTTTTAGAAGGAGAGCCCCTTGAGCCCGGTAGTGCCCCCCTGTAGCAGGTAGGCCCCCCCTTTGTCGCCCCGGTAGTGCCCCCCTTTTTAGCCAGGTAGTTTCCCCCTTTGTCATAGTTGCCCCTTTGTGCAGGTAGTTGCCCCCCTTTTGGGTTGTCAGGTATCCCCTTTTTGGGTTTCCCGGGTTAAGTGTCCCCTAATAGCCAGGTAGAGCCCCCCTAAAAAATAAAAAAAAAATAAATAACCCCCTTACATCCCAGGCCCCTTTCCCAGGGCGCGGGCCAGCCCAAAACTCCCCCTCCCCAGGCCGCCCCGTTTACAAGGGGGCGGGAAGTGAGGGGAAGCCCCCCGGGTAAACACCCCCGGGCAAACGTTTTTCCCTGTTTTGTACGGGGCCCACACCGGGCTGTACATACGGGCTGCTGCTGTTTTAAATAAATGGGGCGGCCCTGCGGCCCCCCCCCCGAAGTTCGGGTGAAACTCCCCGGGCGGGGGGACCCGGTTGGTGCGGGCCCTTCCCCGCATTTAAGCGCAAAACCCTTTGCCCCCCCGGGGGTTCATTTAAAAAAACCCCCCCGCCGGGCCCTCCCTGACGGCGGGGGGTTCCCCCAACTCTGCCGGGGGAAAGGCGGGGGGGGGGGGGCCCATTACCCGGCCCCCCCCCCAAAAAAGTGGGAGATTTGGGCCCATGTAAATTTTAAGGTCCAAACTTGGGTTGTGTGGTAGATAGGCCAAATTTAAGGAAATTTTGGCCATAGATTGGTAGAATGGCCCCCCAATTTGGTAGGTAATTTGCAGTAAGTTGGGCCCCGGTAGGTAGGGGGGGGGGCCCCCAGGTGGGAAATTTGGGAGGTCCCGGGTAGGCAGGCATTTAAAAAGGGACCCCAGGGGTGGTAAACAGCATTTAGGCCACAGGTAGGTTTTTGGAAAAGCCCCCCAGCTGGGTTTAGGCCATGGGTAGGTAGGTATGTAAAAGGGCCCCCTAGGTAGGTAGGAAACAGTTTGGAAAACCCGGGCCCAGAATGTAGTTGGCCCCAAGTAGGTGGGGAAAGTGGGTTGGGCCCCCCAGGTAGAAAAGGCACAGTTAGTTAGATAGGCTACAGATAGGTAAGATAATTGGCCCCTATGTAGGTGGGAAAGTAGTTGGGCCCCAGGTTGGTCGTTTGGTTTTTAGGGCCCCATTAGTTTGAAAAAAAAAAAAAATAAAACTCAACTCTTCCTGTTCTACTGACAAAAAGCGGGGCCGGGCCCCCCTTTTCTCCTAGTGAATGCTATGTTTATAACGTCATTGCAGGCCTGCTTTAAATTATTTTCCCCGGTTGACATTAGTAGGGGCCAAAACCCTTGACCTACTGGGGGCCAAAACCCGTGGGGCCGGGGCATTCTGCTCCCACCAAGGGGAAACTGTGCAACTTTCCTCTAAAAGGGTTCGGGAAACAGGGGGGCCCCAAGCAGTTTTAAAGGCCATGATGGGGCCAAACGGGACCCGGGCCCCCCTGTTGCAGCGGGGCCCCCAAAAAGGGGCCCAGCTACGCCACTTTTTTTTTGGCATTGTCCCGGGGCCCCTGTTTTAATTTTTGATCTGACAAAGTTAACTTGGAAAAACCCCCCCTATTGTTTTTCTGGGGAAACCCCCCGTGTTTTTTATGTTCCCCCCTTTTCCCCGGGTTTTTCTTAATGTTTTTTTCAGAAATGTAAGTTTTTGGAAAAAACCAAACATGTGTCCAAAGGGAACCTGGCACAAGCATTTTGCCCCCTAAACCTCTAACAGAAACCTGTTTAAAATGTTCTACTGCGGGAAAAATAATGTTGCCCTTTTTTCCCCCAAAAAATAGGTACAATACCCATCCAAAAATTTAAAGCTTTTTTTCCAAAATTTGGTCTTCCCCTATGAGCCCAAAATGGGGTAAAGGTGCTTCTAATAAAGGCCATAAATTCTTTTTTGCCCTTTTTTCCCCACCCCAGACCGGTTGGTTTGGGATATCCCTCAGGACAAGAAACTTCATCACAAAAATTAGCAAAAAATCTTAAACTTTTTGGCAATAAATAGCCCACAAAAAAAAAGGCAAATCATTTTTGGACCCCAATCCAGGAACATCATTGGCGGGTAAGGTTTTTTGTAGGGGGTTGAGTATTCAGGGGTTTGGAATGTTTTTAACTGTAAAACCCGGAAGTGACACAAAAAAACAAATTATAACCCTACTTTTTCCCCCAAATATTAAAAAAATAAAATTTGGATTTAAGGGGCGTTGCTAGGGCCCCCAAACCCAATCCGGGGGCCGGGGGGCCCTTATTTTTTTTTCTGAGTAGGGGCTGGGTTTTTCACAGGGAATTTTTTCCCCGTCTTTTTTATGAACTGCGGAGGGTACTTTTACAAAAAAAAATTTGTTCCTTTTTCCACAAAATTTTTCGGGCTTTTTTCCCCCACTTAGTTTCCCGCCCAAATCCCCTTTTAAAGCAGACACCTTTAAACAATAAAAAACAAATTTGCTTTTTCAAAAACCTTTTCATATATAGGGAAACAGGGGAAAGGGCCCTGGGTTCACAACGGGTTTTAAAAACTGGGGGACGAAATTACATTTTTTATTTTTAAATTTTCATAGTTTTTTAAGGCCGAAAAAAAAAACGAACGCCCTTTCCCATTTCCCCCCCTTGTTGTGCAAAAGGTGTTGATCCAGGGGAAAAGGAAAAAAAACCCCCAAATTTAAGGAAAAAAGCCCCAATTTGTCCTCATTTTTGGAAAAAATTTTTCCCCTACCCCAAAATTTAGGGCAATGGGAAAAAATCCCTGGTTTAAAAGACCCCTCTCCAAAAAATCCAAACCCACTATAACTTGTTATATTATTTTTCCCCTAGAAATGTTTTTCCAACCCCATTTTTAAAAAACTCTTTTTATTTAAATTTTCACCATGAAAATTTCCCCTTGGCAAAAAAGAGTTCCACAGTTCACTGCCCCTAACAGTAAAGAACCCCTTTCTATTGTTTATGTAGAAATTTTCCCGGTTCCAAAAAGGGGACTAGGGGAGGGCCCCCTTGTCTACTAGATACAGTCCTGGGTTAAAAAAAAATTTTGGGGAGAGATCTCTTTATTGAGTTTAAAGGGGTTTTTTTAAAAACATATTTTTTATGTTCCCCCGAACCGTTTTTCCCTCAAACAAAATAACCCAAAACCTTGCTAATCTTTCGGGGTTTTTATTGCAGTTCCCACCCAGCCCCTTTTTATTATTTTTTGTTGCCTGCCTTTGTCCCTTTGTTCAAGCCCTACAATGTTTTTTTCCCTGGGGGCACGGGTTTCCCCCCAAAAACTGTCCCAAAAATATTCCTTTGTGTGGTCTAAACCAGTAAATTTTAATTTTAATGGGAGGAATAATTTTTTAAAACTTTGGGGCCTTTCAAATCCCCCTTCTAAATTGCACCCCATGATCCAAATTACCCCTTGGCAGCTGCTTTTTGAAAACTGGGGCGTTCCATTAAGTTTACTGTCCCCCGGGTTTCCCCAAAAGCCCTTTCTCCAGCCCATTTTTACCCACCTTTTTTTCCTTTTAAAACTTTAGTCATGTAAGGTTTTTTTTCCTCCCCATGTGAAATAACCTTGCTTTTATCGGGGTTTTAAAAAACCTAAATCACCCCTTTTCCCCTTTAAAAAGGGCCCCTCCAATTTATTCCGATCCCCTTTGTAATAACACATTAACCCCTTATTGTGTTTTATTAATTTTACAGAGCTTAGTATCGTCTTTCAAAGATCGATATTCTACTGTTTTAATCCCGTGTAAGATCAAATTTAAAAGGGAAAAAGTTGAAAAGGGAAAAAGGGCCCCAATATGAACCCCTTTTGGGACCCCCCCAATATAAAAAAGCAATCCAGTCAGAGTATGCAAACCCTTTTAAATTTTACCCTTTGTTTTTTATCAGTGAGCCGTTTTTTACCCCCCTTGCAAACATTTTTCCCCCCCTTTCCAAAACATTTCATTTTTTACTTAACCCCCCCTTTTTAAAGTGGGGAAAACCGTATCAAAATCCCTTTAAAAAAAATCTAATATAAGACAATTTTCCCGTGCCTTTACCCCCCCATCCCGTCTGCACTGACTTCCTCATAGAAACTGATGAGATTAGTCCCGACCCGGACCCATCCTTTATAAACCCATGCTGGAAAAGGCTTAAACATTTATTAAAAACCCCGGATAGCAAACTCTGAGAAAACCTTTTAAAAAATTTTAAAACCCAAAAACAAAAGGTCAAAATTACCGGCCCCATAGTTTTTTCCCCCGGGTCACCTTTTTTTGGGCCCCTTTTTTGAATATTTTGGGAACCAATTTTTATGTGCCAATTTCCTTTGGGGCAATTTCCCCCCTTTTTAGACCCGTCCATAAAATATTAAGAAAAAAGGGGCCTATCTTTTACATCACTTAACCCCCCCTTTTGGGGCAAAATGGGTTTTTCCATCTTTGGGCCTGGGGATTTGTCATTTTAAAACTTTTTAAAAAAACGGGGCTTTCACTTTTCTTGGGGAAAAACAAGGGGAAAATTTTTAAAAATTTTGGGTTTTTCCTCATCCCTCTGTTTTAAAAGGGAAACCCCCAATTTTTAAAAAGGGTTTTTCTTTTTTTCCATTTCCCTTACTGTTTTCCCCCCTCAGTATTTTTTTAAAAGGGGCCCAAAATTTTCCCGTTTTAATCTTTTTAAAAAATTTTTTTTTATAAAGTTAAAAAAAAAAAATTTTTGGGGTTAGTTTTACTTTCCATGGGGATACATCCCTTTCCCCTCCAGCTTTTTCTTCCTTTTTTCTTTTATTTTGGGCCCAAAATTCATTTTTTTTCCAAAAAGGGTTCCTTAGGTTTCCCTTCACCCACCCCTCCCCCGTTTTAGTAAAGGGGGAAAAGTTTCTTTTTGTTTTTTTTTGCCTTTTTTTTAAAACCCTGTTGATCCCCATTTGGTTTTTTTTTCCCCGTTTTTAAATTTTTTTATTTCCCTAAAAGGGGTTTACCTTTTCAAAAGTTTGGTTTTGCCTAGGATGTTTTTAAAAAATATCCCCCTTTTTTTATTAAATTCTTTCCATAAATTTTAAAAACATTGGCCCAGTCCCAAAAAACCGGGTTTGGGCCTCCCTAAGAGAATAAAAAATTTTTCCTTCCCAAAAATTCATGTTTTTGTTGGGTCCTTTACAAAAAAACCCCCATTGAAGGGGTTTAAAAAGGGGGAAATTTTTTTATATTATGGGCCCCCTATTTTCCCCCGGTGCCCCTCAACCTGAAAACCTTTTTTTTACTCTGTCAGGTCTATTAGTCAATTTTTAAGTCTAGTGGGGCCCCCTTTCCCTTGTCGGTTTTTTGCACCATTTGGCAAAGGTTAAAATTTTCATTAGTTATTGAAAAAAACCTTTTTTTCTTTGTGAGACTTTCAGGTTTTTTAGAATTTCCCAATTGATGTCTGGATAGTTAAAGTCGCCCATAATAATTTAACCCAAAATTCCCGATTAGGGTGCCTCATCTATTTTCCCGAGGAGTAAAATTTTTCTATGGGTTTGTTTAACTTTGGGGGGCCATAGCAGACCCCTTTAAATATTATATTTTTATTGTTACCCCCCTGGGAAAAATTTACCCATAAAGGGTTCCATTTTTTCAATTTCCTGTACCTATATTTCCCCCCCGCAGTATTGGCTTTGACAGGGATTTTACATAGAGAAAAGACACCCCCCCCCTTTGGTTTTTTACGTTCCTTTTTTAAAAAAGACTTTTAATCCCGGGAATTAACCACCCCGTCGTAGCTTCCCCCGTCCAAACCATTTTCTTGGGTTAAACCCCCAACAAAAATTTATATTTTTTTTTAGCTAAATTTGTAATTTTAGTTTTTATTTATTTTTTATTGGTCAGGGCCCTTGGGATTGGCCAAACAGCGCAATTTCGAGAATTTTTTTTAGTTTTTTTATTCCTTTCCCCCTGAAAATTTTTTTTAACCCATTGAAAAAAATCCACAAAAACCCCCCCCCTCCACTCCACCCCCCCGATTTATTACCCAAAATTTCCCGCTCTTACTTCAATAGCTTTTTGCTATCCTTTTTTATTTTCCCCCCCCCCCAGTTCTAGTTTAAAAAATTCCCCCCAACTTCCCCTGGGCCAAATTTTGTCCCCCCAAAAACTGCACCCCCCCCCATTTAGGTGCAGGGCCCCTCCCTAGCTTTGAGCCTGTAGCCAAGACAGAAGTCAGGGCCCCTTTTTTCCCAAAAAACCCCAAAACCCCTTTTTTTTCCAAAAACCAATTTTTTTAGCCACTTATTCACCCCCTCTAATCTCCCCCCTGCCCCTCCCCGGTCTGGCCCGTGGAACAGGGAATATTTCTGAAAATATTACCCTGGAGGTCCCCTTGCCTTGAGCTTTTTTTGGGCCTAAGGCCCCGAAAAACATTTTTATGGGGCACTCCACCTACCCCTAAAAATTTGTCATTTGGGGCCAATGTGGACCCTGGGCAGTGGATTTTTTTACCAGCCCCCCCCCAGCCCAAACTGTCAACCCGACCGCGATTTTGTCAAAACCCCGGGGAAAACCCAGGTAAACAACATACTGGGTTTGAGATTCCCCGGGTTTTTTTGGGAGATTTTGGCCCTGTCTTGCCCCTAATTAAAAGGGGGGTACCCCCCAAATACTAGCACCTGTCAAACCCGCCCGCCACCCCCTATTCCCCAATTTTTTACTGGGGGGCAGACAGGGGTTTGTGTAGGACCAGGGGGGGAAGGAGGGAAAAAATTTCCCTAGTTCTCAAAAAAAAACTGTTTGGAAAATTTCCGTAAAGAATGGGCCGTTTTTTGCCCGTTTTTTTTGCGCACTTTTGGGCGGTAATTATGGAGACCCAAAATCGGCCCTTTTTAAAAACAGTGTGAACAAGGCCCCTTAAAAACCCAAAAAAATAATTTACCCCAAAAAATCCACCAAAACATGGAGCAAATATACCAAAACAACTCATTGTTACTAAAAAAAAAAAAACCCCCAAACAAACCAAGACCCAAAACTAAATTTCTAATTTAAAGGGTTTCAAATAAAATTTTGACAGACCCCGAAACCAAAAAAGGGACCCCCCACATGTTTTTATCAACTGTACCCCCCCATTAACCAAACCCCCATACAGTACCCCTATAGTGGGAAAATTCTGTTGTATTAGGCTCAGCAGAAAAATAAAAACAAACCTGGGAGTTTTCAAATTTTGTTTACTCACCCGGGACCCCTCCCCAGAAAAGGGTTTTTCCTTTTACGTTCCCTTTCCCATTTGTTTCCCCGACCGCCATTTAAAGTTTCTACCCCCCCACAACCTTTACTGTAGAAAAGTACAAACAAACATTTTTAGGGCTCCCCTTTTTATAATTTAACACTTTTTTACAAATTCCTTTTTCTCTATTTCAAACTCCCCCCCTACAGTGCCCCAAAAAGGTAATAATTCCCCCCTTTTGGGAGGTAAAATTTTTTTCCCCCCTTTTAGGGCCAAAGGGTTTTTTAAAACCCCCTGTTTGCCAAAGGGGTTGCCCCCCCTAGCCAGGTTTTTTTAGCCCCCCCCAACCAGGTTTTCTCCCTCTGTGGGTAGGTTACTGCCCCCTTTAGGAAATAATATGCCCCCCGTAGCCAGGGTTTCTCCCCCCGACCGGTTTCTGACCCCTGTAGCCAGTAAAATGCCCCTTGTATCCAGTTATTAGCCCCCCTCACAGGTTACTGCCCCTTGCCAGTAATATGCCCCATTTAGTCATGTTACTGTCCCCTTTGCCCGTAATATGCCCCCATTTCCCGGGAATATGCCCCCCTTGCTAGGTAATTCCCCCCCAACCGGGGTTTTATGCCCCTTAGCCCGGTAATAGCTCCCCTTACCAGGTAATATGCCCCCTTTAGCCCGTAATATGCTCCCCCTTTGCCAGGTTTTTATGCCACTTAGCCATAATAGCCCCCCTTACCCCTTTTTGCCCCTTATTAAAATTTTTAAAAGCCCCCTTAGCCAATTTATGCCCCCCAAAGCCCGTGTAATGGGCCCCCCTTCATTTTATTTTCCAAATTATCCGGGCTAACCCCTTAGCCCGGGCATTCCCCCTTTTGCCCTAATAAAAGCCCCTCAGCCAGTAATATGCCCCCCCTGCTAGGTTTTAAAACCCCCCCCTTAGCCAGAAAAAATGCCCCCTTAGCCAGATTTTTGCCCCCCCCCTTAGCCTTAATATGCCCCCCCTTTGCCCCGTTAATCCCCCTTGCCCGGGTTTTATATCCCCCCCTTTTCCAGTAAAAGCCCCCCCCTTTTTCCAGGTTATATATCCCCTTTGGGAGGTTATAGCCCCCTAGCCAGGGTTTTTGCCCACTTACCAGGTTTTATGCCTCCTTAGCCAAGTTATATGTCCACTTATCCAGGTTATATGTCCCCTTAGCCAGGTCATATGCCCCCCTCAGCCAGGTCATATGCCCCCCTCAGCCAGGTTATATGCCCCCCTCAGCCAGGTTATATGCCCCCCTCAGCCAGGTTATATGCCCCCCTTAGCCAGGTTATATGCCCCCTCAGCCAGTAATATGCCCCCCTTTGCCAGGTTATATGCCCCCTTTGCCAGGTTATATGCCCCCTTTGCCAGGTTATATGCCCCCTTAGCCAATAATATGCCCCCTTACCTAATAAAAATAAAATAAAAAGCTACTCACCTCAGCATGATTCGGGCGTCCAGGTCCTGCAGCTTGAGAATGGTGTAAGCGGCGTGATGTCATCACGCTACTTACGCCCTCTCGCGGGGCCCATGACCTCCTGGGCCACGCAGAGGCTGCCGGCTTAGAAGACCCAGCATCGCAGGAGGGTGATAAAAGCCGTGTGTCACACCCCCTGTGACGTTGAGGTGTATGTACAGTGCTCGGTGAGCGCTGTACATACAGGGAGAAGACAGGATGGTACTGATCCGTCCTGCCTTCTCCCTGACTCTGACTGCACGGCCGCTGTGAAACGGCCGTGCAGTCAGAGATCGGTGGGCAGTGCCTGCACCTAGGAGCGCTCCAGGCCCACGGCAGCGGCTTGGAGCCCATAGAGATTTGTGCCCCGAATAAAACTGCCTAGCGAAGCCCTTGCCTGTACTCCCTTCCTCATCACCTCCATTGCAGCGCTGGTCTCCACAGTCCTCTGTTTACTTTCTTCTTCTTCCGAACGGAACGTCCCCACTGAAGTCGCTGAAAGCATCACCGGCCTCTGCTTGCATCACTGTTAAGAGCTGTTCCCTTCTAAATAGTGATATAAGCAGAAGCACATGACCACTGCAGCAGTGTCGTCTGTTTGGAAGAATACAGAATGTAAAAAGAAGACTGGGAAGAAACAGAGGTGAAGAGGAAGG
The DNA here is from genome assembly GCA_025379985.1 of Phyllomedusa bahiana. NCBI lineage: Eukaryota > Metazoa > Chordata > Amphibia > Anura > Hylidae > Phyllomedusa > Phyllomedusa bahiana. The sequence continues at coordinate 39,489 of JAODAL010009107.1, forward strand.
GGACTAAAGGTTTTTTTTTTCCTTACCAGTAACTAATAATTTTATTTTTAAATGAACTAGACAACCCCTTTAAGCTGCATCTTTTCAGAGCTTAGACCAGGTCACATCTGTGTTAAAGGTTCTGTAAGGAGCCTCCGTTGCAGATTAGATTATAAATTGTGGAAAAAAAATAGTGCAGCAGTGCAGTGCTATTTTTTTGTTCAAATGATAGACACCAAGACAGAAACATAACGGGCTCCATTATAGTCTATTGGGCACCATTGGTGTCCATCATGTCACATATTAGACATTGCTTTTCTTGTCATTTCTTTGTTCCTGTGATGGAACAGAGAACCTGAGCTCTGTGATATATAGGGTTATATGGTAGAGGAGAGGAGCTGAGCTCTGTGATAAATAGGGTTATATGATAGAGGAGAGAAGCAGAGCTCTGTGATATATAGGGTTTTTTGATAAAGGGAGAGAAGTTGAGCTCTGTAATATATAAGGTTATATGATAGCGGAGAGAAGCTGAGCTCTGTGATATATAAGGTTATATGATAGAGAGAAGCTGAGCTCTGTGATACATAGGGTTATATGATAGAGGAGAGAAGCTGAGCTCTGTGATATATAGGGTTATAAGAGGGAAAGAAGCTGAGCTCTGTGATATATAGGATTATATGATAAAGGGAGTACTTATTGTACAGTAAGTGCATGGTGGCATTATTCAGTTACCACTGTTTGGTGTTATTATCCAGTGCCTGTACAGTGGTATAATTCTGTGATAATATGGTGCTACTATGTGGTTATTGTATAGTTATATTATTTAGTTCCTGTGTGTTATGTCTCAGTCATGGTTTAAGTACTATTCATTGATCATATGGTTTTATTGGTCACTGTATGATATAATTATTCAATCACTCAGTGCTGTTCTTATTACAATAATGTTTAGTGGTATTACTAGTAGTATTATTTAGTTATCACATGGCATTATTCTTCCTTCACTGTATAATGGGATTGTTTAGTGAACATATGATAGTGCTATTCATAGACTGTACAACGTTATTATTCACTCACTACATTCACTCTATTGTCCCGCCCCCTTCATGGACGCTGGTTGAGCTCCTCTTCAGCTCCTCTCCAGCCAGTCTTATTCGGCCCAAATAAGCCAAGTTCCCCACTACTAGTCCTCCGGATTGCGATCCCCTATGGCATCGGGCAAGGCAGAGAGCTGTGCACTCAACCCGGCTCCGAACGAATTGGAGGTGCCTGGACTAAAAGTTAGTGCCTCGGCGCCTGGCCACTAAGGCCTTCCTCCCGGTAAGAACCATCTCGCCCCCACGACCTCAAAGATGTGCCCGCTCCGGAACGTACGAGCCCCTCTCCCACGGACTCATGAATAGACGGACAGGCGGTGTGGTGGAGTCTCCCTGTCTCCAACTTAGTAAGGATAGCCAGGTCTGCGGCAGCCGGTGAAGCCAGTGAAGCGCCGTTGGGACGGCTCCTCCTCCCGGCAGCCATACTGACACACAGCCCGCGCGGGAATCTTCCCTGTAAACAAGATCGCAGTAGTTACATACAGTGTCCACAGCGGAGAAATCAATTGCAGAGTGCCCCTGCTGCAGCGCCGGCGAATCTGCCTAACCTGCTCCCCCGTGATTGTACACTCCTGTGTCCGTGCGAGTCCCGATCGCGTTCATAGGCCTGTGAAGAAGCCGGTGCTGTAACAGCGCAACCGTCCCTTGCAAGCCATATTTGCAGAGCGGTGAAAGGGCTGCAGGACCATGAAACAAGCCCCAGGCAGAGACCGTTGCCGAAGTCTGGCAATCCACTCCGTGTGCTCAAGAATATAGTTGGGCACCCCATTATCAGATTAATTGACAGACTGCCACATCAACATCAATATCCACTGTACCTACTGGGTCTATTCAAACAGTGGTAAACATATCAATTTATAAAAAAAAAAAAAAAAAAAAACCTGAGTGCCTCCATCACCTGCCCCGGCCAGAGTCCCACCTCCATCACCTGGTCCCGGCCAAGAGACCTCTCCATCACCTGTCCCACCCCCCCCCCCCAGAAAGCGTGCCTCCATACACCTGTCCCCGGCCAGAGAGCGCCTCCACCACCTGTCCCGGCCAGAGAGCGCCTCCATCACCTGTCCCGGCCAGAGAGCGCCTCCACCACCACGTCCCGCCAGAGAGCGCCTCCACCACCCGACCCGGCCAAGAGGGCCTCCATCACCCGACCCGGGCCCCCCCCCCCAGAGAGCGCCTCCATCAACGCCGTCCCGGCCAAGAGCGCCTCATCATCAAGACTTTCACCGGACAGAGAGCGCCTCCATCACCTGTCCCGGCAGAGAGCCGCCTCCATCACTTGTCCCGGCCAGAGAGCGCCTCCACCACATGTCCCTCCCGGCCAGAGAGCGCCTCCACCACCCTTCCCGTCCAAAGAGCAGCGCCTCCACCACCCCCGTCCCGGCCAAAGAGCGCCTCCCACCACCTGTCCGTCCAGAGTGCGTCCTCCCACCACCTTTCCCGGCCCAGAGAGCGACTCCACCACCTGTCCCCGTCCAGATAGCGCCATTCCACGCACTCTAGTCCCGCCAGAGATCCCCCGCCTCCAACACTTGTCCCAGGCCAGGACTGCTCATCAACCTGTCCCCAGCCAGAGACTGCCTCCACCAACCGACCCAGGCCAGAGAGCGCCTCCATCAACCGCCCAGCCATAGAGCGCCTCCATCAACCGTCCCAAGCCAGAGACGCCTCCATCAACCGTCCGATATGTGGTGGTATTTATAATAAACACCATAGATCGCCTGCCCATCATCCGTCCCAGCCAGAGATCGCCTCCAATCATCCTTCCCAAGCCAGAGAGCGCCTCATCGTGTGTCCCGCAGAGAGCCGCTCTCCACGTAGGTGTCCCGGCCAAGAGCGCCTCCATCGTCTATCCTGCCAAATTGCCTCCACCACCTGTCCCAGCCCATAGAGCGCCTCCACAACCTGCTACTGTTCCCAGCCAGAGAGCGCCTCCATCAGTCTGTCCCGGCCAAGAGCGCCTCCATCGCTGTCCCGTCCAGTAGAGCGCCTCCATCGTCATTCCCCCGGCAGAGAGCGCCTCCACCGACTGTCCCAGCCAGAGAGCGCCACCACCAACTGTCCACACTGTGATCTAACACTATGCTCTTCTTTTTCCCTCATCATGCTATCTCCGCACCCTCCTTACACTTACTACTGCATATCCACAAACTCCCTCAGCTGGAACAACGAAACTCTAACATCTCCCCCAGCATTCTATCTAACCTCTCACCATGTCTGCAGCCACAAAACCTCTTCCTCACTGTTAATGCCCTCCGCACCAAACAAACCTCAGCCAAACGACAGTCAATCCTACATGCCACCTACTCACCCTCTCTCACAGCTCCATCTAGCCTCCGGGAGCCATATCCCCCTAACCCAGGGCCCCCCCAGCACATTCCCACATCCGACCCCTCCCCCCCCCACCCCACCCTCTCCTACTACCTCCTCGACAGACTCACCACTACTAATTCTGCTAATCCCTCAAACACATACACATCCCTCTGTCCCGTGCTCCCCCCACCCTCTCCCTGGTAGCTGCTCTGGAAATGCGCGGTCATGTATTTTATAAAACTTTCTACATACATGACATTGTTCATCCGCGCAACTTACTCTTCTTCTGGTCTGACTGAATAACCTGGCTGACCCCGCGGTGAATCTGACACAGTCCGCCCATGCCGCCTCTCTTTTAGCGGCCTCTCAACTTTCCATACTCCCCGCCCCGGTCAACAAGCAATGGAGGAGGTTTCCGGCCTCCTCCTGTCTGACACCTGCTAGCCTTGTTGTCCCTTGCCCCACCTCTGCCTTCCCTCACACGCTTCTCCTTTGCACTCTGTCCGCATCTACGCCCCTCTGACCTCCAAGTTGGCTGTTGTCTACCGGACCGCCAGGTCCCTGCCAACCTGTCCCCACAATTTCATGACCACTTTGTGCTTCCTGCTTCTCCACTTTCTTTCCACAGAAATCCCACTATCAACATGGGAGCACTTTCAACATCCCAATCGACACCCCCCCACTCCTGCTTCCACACACTCCTCTCACTCTGCTCCCCCTATCGACCTCTCCGTGGACCCTCAGGAGCCACTCACAAATATGGACACAACACCACTGGACCTTCATCTTCAACCCGCCTCTGCCCCCTATCTGACTTCTCAAACTCCCCCCAACGTCAATCCCCATATCCTGACACAACCTCCTTACCTTCTCTACAATCACCACCCCCCACCCACTCCTCCTGTTATCAATTCAGTACGGACCACAGCAGGAATCTACAAAACCCAACCCTCACACACTCTCTGACTCTCTTGTACCTCTTTCCACTATACTCCACATTCAATGACCCATACAAGGCAACCTACTTTTCTACAACCATACAATCACCACTGCCCTGCCTCAGTGCCCCTCTCACATCCACAACAAAACCACGCAAAATCAACAGACAACGCTGGCACACAGACTCTACCAAACAGCTGAAGGCGGTGCTTTCCAGAATTGCTTGAACGCCGCTGGAAGAAACTCACCCACTGATGATTTTGCCTTATTACATAACACTCACTCACAGCCATACATTTAAGTCAGCACTTCAGCCTCAAGCCAAACAGGACTATTTTCACCACTCTCATATCCTCCTGCCACACAAACCCCAGCACAATTAATTTCCAAACCTTCAACATCTTCTCCGCATCACCCTACCCAGTCCTCCCCATCCCCTACCTTTCAGCAGATGTACGTTGCCATTCACGTTTCCTCCAGAAGATCAACCTCATCAGAGAAAGCTTCTCAGCCACCGCAGTCCCCACCTCACATTCTGCCCCCACCCATGCAACCTGCTCTCCTAGCCTTAACATTTCTTCGCCACATTCACTCATGACACGCTCTCCTCTCTACCCTGTCCAAATCCAACCTCACTACACTGTAAGATCCTTGATCCTACAGCCATCCACCACCTACAACCATACCTCATTGCTTACTCTATCATCCCAGCCCTCACGCCATCTCAATCTACCATCGATACCTCTGGCATCTTCCCTACCGCCTTTAAACACGCTACTATCACTCCAATCTTAAAAAAAACAACCGACTTGACCCCTCTTCTCTGTCCAAACAATCGCCCATCTCACTCCACCCTTTTGCTTCCAAACTCCTTGAACAGCAACGTCTATCTTCCATCTGTCCTCGCTACCATCTCCACAAACACTCTTCTTGACGCCGCTACAAAATTCTGGTTTTCGACCCCACCACTCTCCGAAACCGCCCTAAACCCAAGTCACTAATGACCTAGTTTAAACTGCTAAAGCCTTAAACATGCACTACTCTGATCTCCTCCTCCTAGACCTGTCCGCTGCTTTTGACAACTGTCGAACCATTCCCTCCTGCTACAAATCCATCGGTCCTCCACGCAAATCAACGTGACTTGGCCCATTCCTGGAATCTCCTCATACCTCAACAGATCGGACTTTCAGCGACTCTTCAATCTCGCTCCACCCTCTACACCCGCCTCTCTCTTTGTGGTCCCACAAGGGTCAGTCTGGGCCCACTACTCTTCTCTATCTACACTCATCCGTCCCTGGTCAGCTCATAGCCGCACTGGCATTCATTTCCACCTATAGCAGACGACCACCCCAATCTCTACAATCGTCCGCCCAGATGTACACTCTCTACTTCTCTCCCCGTGATCCCTGATTGCGTCCTGTCCTCCATTTTCCTCCTACTTCTCCTCACCTCTCCTAAAACTAAACGTGAGAAAACAGAACTCATCATCTTCCCACCGTCCAACACCTGCCCCCTGCCACGCCCTTATCTCACTATTACAAGTCAATGGCACTACACTTTCACCCGGTCCCCCACAAGTCCGCTGTCTTGGGGTATCCTAGACCTCCGCTCTATCTTCCAAACCGAGCACATTCAAACCCTCGCCACTGCCTGCCGCCACCACCTGAAAAACATCATCTCGCATACCGCTCATTCCTCAACTTATGACCACCTACAAAAATGGCTGTTCCAAGCCCTTGTCATCTCCCGCCTAGACTACTTCAACATCCTTTTCTCTGTGCCTCCCAGCTAGCACCCTCGCTCCCCTCCAATCCAACCATAACCTCTGCCAGCCCGTCATATCCACCTCACTCCTCGCTACATCCTCTGCCTCTCCCCTCCCCCCTCTGCCAATCCCTCACTGGCTTCCCATTGCCCAGCGAATTCATTTCAAGCTACTAACCATGACATCTACAAGGCTCTCCCATGACCTCTCTCCTCCACTACATCTCGCCAAAATTTCCAGGTTATTCTCCCCACACAACAACGCAATCTTCCGCGTTCCTCACAGACCTCTCCTCTGCTCCCACCCTTATCAGCTCCTCACACAACCTCTCCAAGACTTCTTCGTGCTTCCCCCACACTCTGGAACTCACTGCCCCAACACATCAGACTCTCTCCCCACTTACTCACCAACTCAAAAGTTAACCTGAAAACCCATGTTTCTCTCATGGCTTATGCCTACAAACCTTCACTAAACTTGTCACAATTCCCCCTCATACAATGTCTGGCCCCCCACCCTCCTGTCTCTTTCCCCCTCCTTGTAGATTGATACAGCCCACGCGGGTAGGGTCCTCTCTCCCTTCTGTACGTGCCAATTGTCATTGTTCATTTATCTTTGTTAAGCTCGTTTTACTATGTATTGTATGTAACCCCTCGATTGTTACAGCGCCCTGGAATCAATGGCGCTTTAAAAATAAATAATACTAATACTAAATAATTTATTATTATTCATTCATTTTTTTAAATTAAAGTCAGGAAAAATATTAAAAATCTAATCAAAAAATATTACTGTACAAGGGGAGCAGAAACGACCCACCCTTTTTTAAGTATTTGGTTGGACTAAATTCTATTTTGACAACAAAGATAAAAACTACCATTTCAAGGTCATATGATGAGTGATCACAGTAAACAGTAAATGTTTTCCACAGCTAAAGAAACCAAGAAATTCCATTGAAACGTTCCAAATTTACAAATTTTCCAACTACTCCATTTACCTGCACCGTATATGCTGCTAATGATCACATATTGGCTTAATTTTATTTCATATACCCCTGAAAATACAGACTTAGTCTCTTTTGCTGCTGCTTTTTAAAGAGAACTTATCTTTTCTTTTTATATCTTGGTCAGTAACAGTGGCATCAATGGTAAAGTATATGGTAAAGTATATCTTTGAATCTAGACTATAAGATTTTTATTGCTTTTAAGGTCATGTCTACACAGCAAGAAAAACTATCGTATTTTCGGCAGTTTTAGGATTCCAAAAACTGCCTGAAAGCTCAATGGTTTTTCTGACCATAGACTTTAGGAGAAAAAAACAACCTGTAGTCTACACAGGTCGTTTTTTTCCGACTGTTTCCTGGCGCTTGTGGTTTTAGGAACATGTTATAAATACTGCCAGCGCCGGCCGTCTTTCCGTTGGTTTCTCATCCAATCAGTTGTACGGCCGACGGAAAAAAAACTAAAAATGATCACGATTTTTGCACAAAACGTGGCAACAACCGCAGTCGTAGGCATGTGGAGAAAAAAAAAAAAACAAAAACCATCGACTATCGCACACGTTTTTTGTCCTATGCTGTGTGGCCCCAGCCTAACTTTGTATCTTATGACAGGAGCCTGCCTCTTCATCCACTTATCAGACTTCTTTCATCCCCCTACTGCTCACTTACTTAAAAAGCACTAATAGAATCTATAGAGATGCTGTATATGTGAGTGAGGAGGCGGCCATGAGCAGCAGTCTATATGTGGGGGGGCCATGAGCAGCAGTCTATATGTGAGGGAAGAGGGCAGACCACAGGCTCTGAGGCAACATCACTATCAAACTGTTACTTTGTCGAAGGATGATGAACATGGGGCAATGAATTGATCAACCTGGGAACAAAATAGACCTGGGTGCAGCTCAGCACAGAGACATCAACTCCATGAAAAGCGACAGGTGCTACAAAGGTCACAATTACTGTGTGGGGCATAAACAACACAACAGCACTGTGTGGACCACTTTTTATGTGCTATTACTGCATGGGGCAATATTTAGTCACTATTGTTATATGGATCACAATTTGACCGTATTCGGTGACCATATGGTAGCATTGTTCAGTGGTTGTATAGTAGCATTATTTGGTGACCGTTTGCTGGTATTCTTTAGCCATGGTGTGTTGCTATTATTCAGTTACTGTATGGATATACCTTTAGATCACTGTATATTGGATAAATTGAGTCCACATTATGGCAATAAGAAAAAACCAACTGAAAAGTACCAAGATAAACTAACTCAAACAGAAACAGAGACAATACACAATAGCAACCCAGGCCACACACACATAAACCGAAAAAACAAAAAAAATTCCTATCTAAGAGTTTTCCCTTTTCTTATCAGCCACATGCTGCTAATAGTCAGATTTCGGTATTGTCTTATTTCATATATATGTAAAACTTCTTACTATATTTTAAATGCTGAGTTGAAAATCAAAGTGCTCTAGCTGATGTTTTTTATAGAGAATTTATTGAGCGCTTACATATGCAGTTAATATAATCTTAACTTAAATACTGTGTAGCCTTAAAAGTAATTTTAACATTTACTTTTGATTCTATATACTTTTCCATAAATCATTAGTACAAAACCAACATTAGAATTATAGTCAAAGTGTTTGCAATGAAACAATGTTGACTAGAAAAAATGCCTCCCTGTTGAGGAGAAAAGGTAGATGTTATTAGCTCTGAGTGTACACAGGTTTCTCCAACCTGCTCTCCCCTTCTCTGCTTTTTGTCTCTTCTGATAGCAGAGAGTGATGTCACCACAGGTCGGCACACAGGATGGAGGGCAGCTTGACAACAGAGTGTGTTATCTCTAACAAACACAGAAGAGTAATTATTTTTGTTTGCTTTGAGCTCTGAAGCTCTTAACACTATAGATAAGATCTCCTGCTGCTCATATCGCGTGCGTGCGCGGATGCGCGTGTGCGAAGGTTAGGGAAATACAGGAATATTTGATATGTTAATCACTACTATAGACCCACCCGCAGACTAACCAGGAAGAGACAGGATTCATTAAAATAACTCCATTTCTGGCTCCGTGAAACAGCATGGTGAGACAACCCCTTTAAATCTTCTGCATTTTCATCTTTGTAATGTCTCAGATAATTACAGAGAAGATAAATATTATAATCACTGCTACAGAACCACCCACAGTCTGTGACACTGAAGCTGCCTGTGACACTGTGAAACAGCGTGACGAGACAACCCCTTTAAATCTACTGCACTTTCATCTTTGTAATGTCTTAGCTAATTACAGAGAAGCTAAATATGATAATCACTGCTACAGAACCAACCAAAGCCTGACAAGACAGTGTGAATCTGAAGCTGCCTGTGACGCTGTGAAACAGCATGGTGAGACAACCACCTTAATAATCTATTGGCTTAGTCACAGGTCTGAATGAATTTAGGTGCCTGGTATGTGTTCTAAATTAATTTTGGGGTATGTTTTAGGGTCTGAATGACAAATGTGAAATAAAATCTATTAACATTTTAGCTCTCAGCTTATTATTTAGCTGCTGCCTATATATTTAAGGGTGAACACACACTGGTCAGCTTGTAAGATTTTTTTTGTTTTGCATTGAGACCGGACATACAAATGTACTTAACCTATGCATGCAGCTGGTAAATGTTCATTTTGTGGGGGCCTATTCAAGAGTTTCCTATGGGACCCAGCATCTTCGCGTTACACTCCTATTAAACAGTGAAAAAACATACTCTAGGGTGCAAAAATACAAAAGTTTATTGTTGGTATTTTTTGAGATTGTAAGTTTCTTAGAAAAACCAATGTTGGCAATGTGTAACCCAAAGGTCAGAGGCCTTGTTTAATCATAGAAAAGTAAAAACGTGCTCATTGATTATCTTTTGACCTCCCCAGTCCTAAAAAGTTCAGATCCTGAATTACAGGATCATGAAAAGTCTATTTGGAAATGGATATCTTTAGTGGGGAAATTTACCAGTACTGGCTGATTCATAGTTACCACTAGGCTTGTGCTTTCTTTAAAAGAAAATTTGGTTCTGCACATCTAAAAAACTTTTTTTTGAAAAAAATTAGCATAGGTGCACACTGGTGTGGCAGTAATATACAAACACAGTCCGATATCAGCAGCACACTAAAAGTACTATCAAAAGGCACATAGGAATTTTTGGAAAAGCATTTCTGCTACTCAAGATACATAAAAAAAATTTGAGGTTCTTAGTTCACATTTTTGATCAAAACTGTTTAAAGGGGTTTTCTCATTACATTAAATGGCCTTCAGAATAAGAGGACAGTGAAAACAAGGCAACTTTGCAATTGATTTCATTTGTAAAGCTGCTTGTTTTCACAGTCTCCCTTATCTTTTGTTTTCTGTACACACTGGTTTCCCCCATGTCTGTCGGATTCCTCCTCCTTTCATTTCATGGCTAACGGCTCTACCTACTTTACATTCTGTCTGGCCCAGTCGTATTCACAGAAGCACGCATTCCTGCCTCTTTCACTCAGAATAAGGGGCTGGCAGCATTTCAATCTGCACAGTCAGCAGCTACACAGTAACACTGCAGCTGCTTCTACAAACAGCAGAATTGTGCTCAGTGCCTAATGCTGCTGCGTGTAAACATAGAAAGAAGACAGATCTGTGCTGCTCTGGATGAGTTAATATAAGACTGGATCCAACTGTAACAAACTCTCCCAGCTGCTGAGTAGTGAGGACAGATCTGTACTCTGAGTTGCTCATAGAGGAACTTGTCTAAACTGGATACAACTGTAACATACCCCCAGATTTGAGAAGAAAGATCTGTACTGCTTTGGAGGTGTTCATTGAGGACTTTCTGTATTGGATACAACTGTAACAGACTCCCAGCTGTGAGAAGACAGATCTGTGCTCTGGAGGAGTTCATAGAAGACTGGATACAACTGTAACAAACTCCCAACTGTGAGAGGACAGATCTCTACTGTTTTGAATGTGTTTATCAAGCACTATCTGTACTGGATTCAACTGTAACAAACCTCCAGCTTTGGAGAGGGAGAAGAGATCAGTGCTCGTGGTTCCATGAGAAAGACTGTCCTAGACTGAATGCAGGTCCTGTGGTAATTAAAAACATACAGCTCTTACAAAAATAAGACTGCAGGGGAGAGGAAACTACAGCAGATGGACATGTGGACTCAGACCAGAGAGTTATTGGGGGGAGACAAGGATGTGAATCCCCCGTCACTGAATCTCCAAACAAACACACTGACACTGGAGCGAGCACCGAAACAGTGAAGGGGCGGGGGGTGATGTCATCCCCCTTCAGGTTTAAGAAACACCCAGCTGGGAGGGGAGAAAACACCCCTGGATTTGAGGAACTGAGAAAATGAAATTACAAGAAAACAGACGAACTGATGAAACGATAAATCCCCTTTAAGCCCACCTACTAATCAGCAAGGGGACCTCAATACAGGTGAGAACCTACACTAACATTACCTCTCTTAGAGCCTGTTCAGACCTCCACACTTCAGGGAGTACAAGGTACTCTGCAAGTGATTTAAAAAACTGTGCAGGTGGGCGGAGTGCAAAAACGCCCAAGTTTTGAAGTCAAATCAGATTACCTTGTAGCGGGGCCTTCACTTCCCTGAAGAGGAGTCTTGAACAGGCCCTAAGAGAGGTAATGTTAGTATAGGCTTCCCACCAGTATTAGGTCCCTTGCTGATTGGGAGGTGGGCCTAAGCAGTTTTGATCAAAAATATGAACCAAGAACCTCAACATTTTTTTTTCATGTATCTTGAGTAGTAGAAATGCTTTTCCCAAAATTCCTATGTGCCTTTTGATAGTTCTGTTAGTGTGCTGCTGATATCAGATTGTGTTTCTTTCAAAGAAGATTTTGACTGGGCGTTTACAAGAAAAATTTTTCCCAACCCTTTTTTAAACGTCAAAAAAATGGAAAATTTCGCCACATTTTTAGCCAAAGGCAAAATTTTTTCCACAAACGCTGTACTATACAAAAAACCAAAAGGTGCTTAAAAAATGGTTTAGTTTAAAAAAAACCACTATTTAAAAAAAACCAATTACTACTTAAAGGTTTTTTAAACGAAATTGTTTTATTTATTCCCAAATGGGAAAAAGGGGTCAAAAAAAAGGCCACAGCGTCATAGTAAAATCACTTTGCGTGTTTGCAGAAGCCTGTTGTCTGCTGGTTATTAGCAGTCAATGACCTTTTCCCTGGTAACAAAGTATAATAAAAAACCCAGCTCTGGTTTTATATTGGGGGCACAAGCAGACAAATAAGCGGGGTTTTTTTTTTGTATAATATGAACCCCCCAAGGCCCCATTCCCAAGTAAAGGGCGGGCCCTTCTCCCCCTTTTCCAATTTGCCAATGGGAAAGGCAAAAGTGCGGACTCCCCCATCCAACATAAAGGCTTGTGGAGCTTTCTGTATCATTATAAAGTGAGGAGAAGCCGGGCTGAGGGGTATGCCTGCTTCCCCTGAAAAACCCCCTGATGGATCATTCTGAATTTGAAACTGAGGAACTCGGGGGGAGGTTTAAATTACCCCCTTTTGGCGGGGCCTGTGATGAGCTTTTCCACGGTCATTTGGCCATAAAAATCTATCAAGGCGCTTTTAAAATGAAGCGTTTCTTCTAGAATTAATTTTAAATTTATTTTTGTTTTTTATATTGTGTCCCCAAAAAAAATGTGGGGGGTATATAAACATTGTTTTTTGCGGGAACAGGCCTTTTTCGTCCCACTGGAAAGTTTAGAATCTGTGTTTTTTCCCTGCACTTTTAAATGATATTTTTTACCCAAGCATAATCCCAAATGTATCCATTTAAAACAACTGGAAGGTAGGTAAAAAAAAAATAATAATTCCTTGTTCATTAAATATCCCAAATTTTTTAAAAATTTATCCCAATTTTTTACAAATATGAAAAATTTTCGCCCAAAATTTTTTCAAGAAATTTGGAAAAAAATTTTTAGGGGTTTGAAACTATTTGGGAAAAGGGCGTTTGGGGCTTGGTGTATAGTTATCCCTTTTGAAAATAATGTTTTTAAAGGGTTTGTGTGTTTTTTGGAAATATTTAACCAAACAATTATAATAGTTTTTTTCCCCCAAATTAATTAACTAAAAAGCAAAAAAGGGAAAAATTAGGGAAAAATTTTCAGGGTAGGGCAGGTTACATTATTGCATACTGTCCCATATATTTCCCAAAAAAATGTTTCTCCCAAATAAATATTTTAAAATTTCTTTATCCTAATCTGATCTATCCAATGAAAGAAGAGACACTAATATGTAACAGTAAAGGTGGAAATACAAAGAGAAAGGGTGTTATTTAAATATATATAATATATATATATATATATATTATATCAAAATATAAATATAAATATTTGATTAGGATGTATAAAGTGATTGCACAGCTATATATCTTTGATGTCTGGTAGATCACACTACAGAAAGAATATTGTGCGTCAATCGCAAAAAGAAATCTGGAATGGTATAAAGATTTTAAGGAGTACACAATGCTGAAAGTAGTTACTGGCTGTATACAGGACCTCCCAACCTCTCAGGGGCAGCTTGTTGCTTCAGGTGTAATTGGGAAATGATTGGACTTGCGTGCATCCCTATCTATTGAAGTTTATGGGTATTATAAAAAAGCATGCAAGTTAGATTTTTCCCTGATTCCCATAGACTTTAGTAGAAGGAGCTGCATGCATGTCTAGCCACCATTCAGTTGATGCTTATGTGGGGGTCCTAAAGGCAGATAGGACCTTTTTTCTATATTGTTTGCTCAACTAAATTACATAGAACCCGCATTGGTAATAGGGTGTAAATACAAACATTACCACTAATTTGCCATATGGTAAGTTTAACTTTTTTCACCAATGTCCAATTACTGTACACGTTACCTTTTATTAATTTTCCCCTAAAATATTGCTTTATTACCTGACCCTAAACACATAAAAAGGCTTCTACACACTGTCCCTATGTATTATTCTCATTCAATTATTGCTATGTAGAATGAATTCACAGACAACGTCGTAAAATATCAACAAGACCTCAATAAGTGATGTGGCACCTGCAGTTAGGCCACATCATAGGAAACAGTGCTATGATTAAAAGAATACTATTCCACACAACCCCCAACATGTTTTGCCCTACTATTTGGTGTCTTCAGAGGGTTAGGGGTAATTTGCTTACATCCCTTAGGGTTTGTCCACACAGCAGTGGTAAAATGCCGATTGGAGTCTGTTTAAGAATCCGGCCGGTATTTTTTCATGTTTTCAGTGGTTTTGGGGGACGGTTCTGTCAGTGGTTTGCGGATTCGCCCGTCCTCCATAACCATCGAATTTGCACATCTTCCGCCCGAAAACCAGATGAAAGATTTTGCGTCCTCCAAGTTTTTAGAAACACCAGCAGCTGAAAAGCTAACCGACTGAATATCTGTTCAGTGTGGACTACTGGGCAGATTTTCTATTGACGTCTATGGGGATGGCTTCTAGTAGGTTTTCAGATGGTTTCCAAATCCATAAACTGTCTTAAAATCTGCTGAGAAAACCATGCCACGTGGACGGACATTTACACTTCTGATACATCTCAGAGCTAAGAGTTTGATACAGTTGTATCTACTCTTAGCTAAAGAAGGGCCTAAATTGGGGGATACCCACAATAAGATCAACATGCCTTTATAACAATAAGTTCCCCATGCTTGTTGTAAGGCAATGCCTTTGAGTCCCAATGCTCTGCAAAGCCAGGGATAGAACATGGCAGGGAAAACAGGTGTAAAACTTTCCTTTAATATCTGATCCCCGATTCTTAATGCTTATGCATTGGGCTACAAATAGTGCGGGAAGACATTAATTCACAATATTTGGTGAATATTTGGTCTGATTAGGATGATGCGTGTTGCATCGTTGTCTTACAGGAGGATCCTATTACTTTTCCTTCACATCTAGCAAGAGTCTGATTCAGAAAGCTTGTACTTATAGGAACTAGAAAAGATAACACCCAAGGCAATTGTTCATCCAGGTCCCATCCGCACACTACATGCTGGAGAGATGGACCAGTGGCCATGATCTGAAACTAATTGGGTATTGCCTACTTTTTAGTTGTTGGCCACTTTTTCTACGCATGTGCCCAACAGTTCTGTTTTTTGGCAATATTAATAAACTATTGGGGCTGATGTGTCTAGCCCGCCTGCCCTAAGGCTTGAGTTAAGCACAATATTAATTGATTTAAAATTTCACTTTAAATTTCACTTTAAAGGATAAGGAAAACACCTGATTATGTTTAGATGGGAATACGCGAGACTTGCTTCTTATGACATCTCTGAAACCTACCACAGTAAGTGAGAGATTGGGTTCTACTGTCCTCTTGGCATGGCACATAAGAAGACTTGCACGTTCACCTCTTGTAGGCAGCGCAGTTTTCCAATGCACGTTTCTTCATCTTTTCCACTACCAAAATTAATCCCAAAACACATTTCTATTTATTTATTCTATATTCCTGGCTACTATAATCATTACAAGAGCTTTGGAAAGTAGAGATATAATACATTTCGATTATGACAACTCTTAGCACAGCACTTTAAACTTGAACACTTTCTAGTGTTTTCCAGAATGCCCAAGGTAAAACTGGAACATAAAATGGTCGTCTTCAAAAAGGAATTGTCTAGTTTAGAAAACCCATTATCCTAAACCCTGTTAGGGATTTCTGAGTTAATAGAGTGGATAGCACTTTGTTCTGGATCTTCATCTGTTTGATAAAGTATAACGTGGTAACGAAGAGCACCTCTCACTATGGGGGACCTGTCCGGTTCCATATCACACAGAAAACCCACTGATTACAACCAAAACTGTATAACACCTTATCTCTCCCATGGTGGTGCTCCAGGGAAATTGAACATCTACTGCCAGGTGTCCCCACAAATAACAGATGATCACTGAGCGTCTCATTGTGGTCTGCTTATTGTCATGCGACACATTTAACAAGTAGGAATTGTTAAAAGTGGAGAATACGTTTAAAACCATCACATATTAACCCAAGGAAATAACTTCTTATTTTGAGATAGTGGATGGAAAAATTAAAATTGTTCCCTTCGATAGAGTGTGGAAGTGGTGGCTTTGCCAATTAAAATAAACAATGGTAAGGTCGGGCATAACTATAACCATAATAGCTATCAAAGGCCCAGAGATTGTGGGGGCCCAAACAGGTAAAAGAACATGGTATTTTTGGTAAGGTACAACAAGTTGGTGGCCTTCTGCTATCTAGCACTACTATCCGAGTTCTCTGACATATGGTGATATTATTAATACCTTTGAGGGGTTGTCCAGTAAAATAGAATTTATATTCCAATGGTGCCAGTGTGGTCTGAAAGAAAAAAAACTAATACAGGCAGTCCCCGGGTTACAAACGGGATAGGGACTTTGGGTTCCTTCTTAAGTTGAAATTGTATGTACGTCAGAACAGGTATAGTTATTAAACTAGGGGACGTATGTAAGTCAGAACGATGTAAGTTGGGGACTGCATGTACTTACTTAGCTGCCCCCACCACTGTTGTTCCTGAGCTTACATCAATCTGTTCCTCCCGACTCCCAGGTTCTTGTCCCAACACATTGGAGAGGCTCACGCTCTGTTGAAAGCTCGGGAGCAACAGCGTCAGTGGACATACTGTATAGGCGAGAATTGTTTTTTTTCTTTTTTGGCTACCCTGGCCCCAATGAAATATTATTATTTTTACTAGACAGTCCCATTGATTAGTTGTTACTATGAGTTATGATGAAGTGGTGTGTTATAAAGTAGGATATGAGTATAAGTCAAACCCTTTTCATGTTCTCCCTACCATATGTTGTGGTTCCACACATCTTTTTCTCTTTCCATTATTGTCCTAGATGTATAACAGTCACCTGAAGTTCTTTCGCACACCAGAGGAACTTATGAGGGTTCATCCTTTATCTATACAGGATATGTGCAGAGCCACTTTTAAGTACTTTTTGTAAATCTGGCTAGGTAACATTTGTGCTGCAGATTCTAATACAATGTCTGTGATTAGTTGCTAAGTACCCCTGCTAGATATAGTAGTTCGGTTGACCAGTCCAACCCTGATGGCAGCTGGATGTGCGCTAGGATTTTCCCTATAGTTTTGGTCTTGGACACTCGTATTTTTTTTTTTTTCCGGTTGAACCACAATTCAAATTTTTCAGTAAATGTGAATTTATTAGAACTTTTGTCATTTTCAAGTTATTTCAGAGAGCATTGTGTTTTTTTTTCTTTAGCCGAATAGGGGACCAACAATTTTGTCCACATGTGTATGTTATTGTGTTTTATTGATAATGTCATCTGGTACAAATGTTATAAAGAGAGTTTTTTGGGTGATGTGCGGGTTATTTATGTATATCTGGCTTTAACATGATAGATCTGTATTATTTTGCTTCAACTTGGTAATAAAAATGATTGAACACCAGGATGAGGAGGGGATGAGAGGTCAGAAGAACAGAGCTGAAAAGCAAATCCTGGAGATGTGGCATTTACGTCTATGTGCCTTCATCCATTCTCTCCAGCTTTGACAGTGGTAATTAATTCTGCAGCTCTAAACTTTACACTTGTTATCAGGTAACAGTGACTAAGGGAAAACATGGTTAGAATAATAAAAGATTCAGAAGAAAGAGATGACTCATGAGCGGCTGCTCCAGGGGAACAGCAACCCACTGTCAGAAAGTGTAAGGCTCGCTCTTATTTGAATAGTCTGCAGGACAGTTATTTATATAGAGAGACGTCACAAGCAATTTATTCTGTATGTTTTTCCATCAGGTTGAGCAAATTATTGCAGAATATAAAGTTAGAGCCCTCGAATGCCATCCTGACAAACATCTGGGCAATCAAAAAGCAGGTATTTCATGATTTCATTATGATATAAGACAATGGCCGTCATGCATCAGCAATGTTATAACGCTGCCTGCACTGTCCATAGCAACTAACCTGACCGCTTCTTATTTGTAGCTGTTTAGAATTGATTTAAAAGGTTTTATTGGCTGCATTAAAGGGGTTGTCTCAGCTCAAAGTTTCATAGGATGCTTGAATGAAATAATGCAGCTTTGCTCTGTCACTTCCTGGTCAAGCTGTCTGTAATTAGCATTTGAGCTCCGTGTATTCAGACCTCTCTGTTTATTAGTCTAGATTAAATAAATTACCTTCTCTGAGGTCCTGAAAAGCTTCTGAGCTAAAGTAAACAGTAGTAATTACTGTCTTTTGTCTGAAAGATCAGATAACACAAAAGCTCTCACTGTCCGGAGTTCTGTGCTGCCACTGCGTAGACCTGTGTGATGACGTCACTCCCTGCTATCAGATAGAACAAACAGCAGAGGATAAGGAGTACACAGGCCGGTCACTAGAGAAACCAGAGAGAGAACAGAAGGTGATAAAATTTGTAGCTCCTTAACAAAAAAAGATGAACAAAGCAATATATTTGGAAAATGTCTTCATTTAGTGTTCCCTATATTTTGAAAGCTAATCTTTGTAGTGGGACAACCCCTTTAACTACAACTGAGCTGTAATATCAGACACAGGGGGCCTCATGTATGAAAACTTTCTAAGGCTTGGTTTACACAGCAAATGTCAAAATGCTGTTCAAGAGGGCGACATGTATGAACGCTGGCGCTGACGGGTCAGTTCTAAATAGCTTTAAGGAAGTGCAGAATGTGGCAGAATGTATGAACCTGTTCTTCTGCAGGTCATACATACAGGTGCAGTGTAGAGCCAATACCACAAGTCTGGCTCAGGCACCACCTTTACCCTGGTCTGGCTGTTCTTCTGCAGGTCATACATACAGGGCAGTGTAGAGCCAATACCACAAGTCTGGCTCAGGCACCACCTTTACCCTGGTCTGGCTGTTCCTCTGCAGGTCATACATACAGGGCAGTGTAGAGCCAATACACAAGTCTGGCTCATGCACCACCTTTACCCTGGTCTGGCTGTTCTTCTGCAGATCATACATACAGGTGCAGTGTAAGCCAATACCACAAGTCTGGCTCAGCACCACCTTTACCCTGGTCTGGCTGTTCTTCTGCAGGTCATACATCCAGGGCAGTGTAGAGACCAATACCACAAGTCTGGCTCAGCACCACCTTTACCCTGGTCTGGCTTTCTTCTGCAGATCATAATACAGGCAGTGTACAGCCAATACCACAAGTCTGGCTCAGGCACCACCTTTACCCTGGTCTGGCTGTTCTTCTGCAGGTCATACATACAGGGCAGTGTAGAGCCAATACCACAAGTCTGGCTCAGCACCACCTTTACCCTGGTCTGGCTGTTCTTCTGCAGGTCATACATACAGGGCAGTGTAGAGCCAATACCACAAGTCTGGCTCAGGCACCACCTTTACCCTGGTCTGGCTGTTCTTCTGCAGGTCATACATACAGGGCAGTGTAGAGCCAATACCACAAGTCTGGCTCAGGCACCACCTTTACCCTGGTCTGTTCTGTTCTTCTGCAGGTCATACATACAGGGCAGTGTAGAGCCAATACCACAAGTCTGGCTCAGGCACCACCTTTACCCTGGTCTGGCTGTTCTTCTGCAGGTCATACATACAGGCAGTGTAGAGCAATTCCACATCTCTGGCTCAGGCACCACCTTTACCCTGGTCTGGCTGTTCTTCTGCAGGTCATACATACAGGGCAGTGTAGAGCCAATACCACAAGTCTGGCTCAGGCACCACCTTTACCCTGTCTGGTGTTCTTCTCAGATCATACATACAGGGCAGTGTAGAGCCAATACCACAAGTCTGGCTCAGGCACCACCTTTACCCTGTCTGTTTTCTTCTGCAGTCATACATACAGGGCAGTGTAGAGCCAATACCACAAGTCTGGCTCAGGCACCACCTTTACCCTGGTCTGGCTGTTCTAATTGTTCTGCACCTAGGTTTGGCTTAAAATAATCATAAATGTCCCTACTTCTATGAATGTGGTGCGACGCCCCCAGAACACCCCGAATCTTTGCACATTACAAAGTGTCTTTGGCACATTAAAAAGGCACTCATCGCGCCAAAGTTTGGAGTGCACCTGTTCATACATTCTTTTTGGCTCAAAATACACCAGAAAACTGGTGCAGCCCCATTCATACATGTCACCCAGAATCTTCTGGAACAGTCCAACCCTGGACATCCTAATCTAAAGAAAACCATTCCACATAATGCCCTGTTCTGGTGTTCCCATGTGTACAGGGTTTATATTTCCTGCCATAACATCCTCAGCAGGTAGTCTGATTATCGAGATATTCTGAATGCAAATTTGGTCGTCACTAGTTGCATTTATTATCTTGTAGTTGAAGAGTTTCAGAGACTTCAACAAGCCAAAGACACGCTGACCAATGAGGAGAGCCGCGCACATTATGACCATTGGAGACGCAGTAAAATCATGATTCCATTTTCACAATGGGAAGCTTTGAATGATTCCATAAAAATGGTACGTCCCCTTATATTTGCTAGGAAGATACTATGGAAAGCATTATGGAAGATTCTTCACAGCCACAATGAGAGCAGCGGGGGAGGTGGGGTAGTGTTTCTGTGACTCCATGCTGTCTGGCTTTTATTTGAGAACCATTTCCGCTTGTCATGTGACATGGCACACAATGACATTTAATGGGGGATCGCATTCCAGGACATGTTTGTTTCGATGCAACGTGTATTATTTCGCAACCATTTGTTTTCATTTGCTGATTTCAATATCCTGAGTCTTTGAACATTGCAAGGAAGTATTTCCTAATCCAAGCTTTGTAGTATTACACACATTGGCTGCTGATCTATCATAACCTATATTAAGCAATAATTTCATTTATTTTGTACTTTCACTTTTAAAGGGGACCTGTGACCTCTCCTCAAATGTGTTTTTTAGTAAATCCTTGTGTTCCCTGTAAAATAACAATTCTGGAGCATCTTCTCTTATAACTCTGTGTTCTGCTGTTGCTCTGTTATTCCTGCTAGACATGTTTTACTGAATCTGTCAGCTGTTACCATTCCAGTTGACAAAGGGGTGTGTCCCTGCACACTTTGACTCTGCAAGCACTGATTGGACAATGTCAGACTGTGCGGCTAGTGACACCAGATTGGTAATACACTTCTATGAAGTCTATTAGAGGAACCACACAACACAGAGATCTATGGAAATATTCTCCAGAATTGTTATATCATAGTGAACACAAGGATTTACTACAACAGACATGTCAGGAATAGTCACAGGTCCTCTCTAACCTTTCACTTAACATTAATGTTGGTCACTATGTTCCTCTGTACGGCATAGACTACAGGGTGGCTCAGTGATGGTCACTGCAGCATTGGGGTCCTGGATTTAAATCTGACAAAAGGGAACCCATTGCAAACGCACAAAGAACATACAAACTAAGATGATAATTGGCCATTGAAAATATGTGTGATACTGAAGTTAGACTGTGATTGCCACTGGGCACCGGGACTCATCTGAATGGTAGCACTTTCTGTACAGCACTGCAGGATTCTTGGGCACTATATAGGCAACAGGATACAACTAAATGCATTGTTTTACGTCAGGAAAGCCACCCTGTCTGAAATGATTAATTATACACCATTTCATAGGATGTTATTAAGCTTAATTGCCTTGCTTTTGAAGTATGTGGAAAAAACTGGAGACCCCAGAGAATTCTTGTAGCCAGGGCTGGAACGTTGGCTAAGCAGAGGTAGGCGACCACCTATTGTGCCACCTCATGCCAGACAGGAATGGGGTGCAATGAGGTATGGACCTGGGGTGCTAAAAGCCTTGTTTGCCATGGCACCAAAATACTTTGTCCCGGCCCTGCTTGTGCCATGGGAAGAACATGACATCTTCTGCAGATGTTTCCTTTTATGTTCAAAGTAATAACTCCATTGGTGCAAGCAGTGCTACAAAGGAATCCTGTGATGCTGTGATATAATGTTTATGTCTCAGCCTGTGGGGATACCGTAGTATAAGCTATTCACATCTTGTTGTTGCTGACTGCTCTACAACATATGCATCTCACTGAGCAGCCTGTGCAAATTAATCCTGCTACACAGAACCTTGTTCCTGTCCTGAATTTCAGCGCATATGGCTGTATCTTGGCCAACTAGAAAATGTTTCTGTGTTCTAGAGCAGAGGTTTCCAACCCTAGTCCTCAAGGCACACCAACAGGTCATGTTTTCTGGCTTTCCTTAGCATTGCACAGGTGAAGTCATTATTGTCAGTGCATTCTGCACAGGTGATATCATTATTGTCAGTGCATTCTGTGGGAGATCCTGAAAACATGACCTGTTGGTGGGTCTTGAGGACTGGAGTTGGGGAACACTGTTCTAGAGAACCCAGGACACGTCCAGATGGGACACAGGGAAGACAGCAGGGGCTTGAAGGTGACGCATTAGGGTGTGTTCACATGGCTTATTTTCACACGTAACTGCATGCGTATTTTGCCACATATTGTGCTTTATATGTGGCGAAATGCGTGCTGCAATTACGGTAATTTATAGCTCTCATAGAGAGCTATGTATTACATGCCATCCCCCCACTCGTACCATACGATCGTATGGTATGGCCGGGTTAAGAATTGACATGTCAATTGTTAGCAGCGAATATGCAGCGCTAACAATGCATGTCTATGGGGCCAGCAACTCCCCCCCCCCCCAACTCTCCATCCCGTGCTTTGGTATTACGCGGTCGGTCAGCGCATGGTTCCAAAACACCCAGCGTATTGCACGAGCGTACAATACGTGCCCCAATACGCCGTGTGAACCTACCCTTAGGAATACTAGGTTTATAGAAAAGTACCAAGTTGTATAGGTTCGTCCATAACAGGGTCCAACTTGCTATCAATGGTAGGAATTCTACTTCCATTTTATCCACTCGTTGATATTAAATCCCATGTGAGGTGGTGGCATAGATTTCAGGGATGGTGACATGACACAGTGAAGCACATTTGAGTTTGTTAGAGAGGATCGGATAACTGTTAGCTTCTTCGTGAAGCTCATTGGTTTAGGTAACCTGGTTTTGATAATAGTGCTTGTTCTGAGAGGTTTTGGTTCTAATAATCTGTTTGCTTTCAGTTCTAGAGTCTAGACGACTTCTTGTCCAGCCCAGCCTTGCTCTGTGGAGTTTGTTATAGTCCTTATCAATCTCAGTTTATGCTTTTGCCCAGTTTTTTGCTGTGCTCTGTTTAAGTAGTCTCTGGGTCCTAAAACTACCTGGGTCCGTCAAGTTCAACCAAGGGTGAGGAACTAAAGGAAAATTTTACTTCTGATCCCAAAATTGCCATCAGCCTGGATCTAGAGATAGACTAGAGCTAGAGTGGTCTTGGTGTCTGGGTCAGATGTCAATGACAGGCATAGGGGAAGATTCAGGGACATTTACCTCTTAAGGTCAGTTATTATGTATCATTGTCTTGAGTCTGCATTTAATTTGCTTGTGTTTTTGTCTTCAAACATGTTCTTGGCATCATCTGCTTCTATCATCAAAAAATTATTATAATGGTTCATCTAGATTTTTAGTTGATACACACTTCATATAATTGAAAAATGGGGTGTGCAAGGGCCACCAACTCTTTTTGCAACCCCCTTTTAACAGTCTTTTAAATTTTGGGGAGAGGGGCCAGTATTTTGAATTTTGGGGGTGCACTGACAAAAATTGACCCAACAACTATTCTGGGATTGATAAGGTTTTACTCTCGCCTTGCAGCTGTTCAACATACATGCACGCACCCCGGGCACCCAGCACTTCACCCCCCTAAGGGGCTACTCAGTTTTTAAAGGCATGTTCACACGGTTTAAAAAAAGGGCCTTTTTTTCTCCATA
Source organism: Phyllomedusa bahiana (assembly GCA_025379985.1). Lineage (NCBI taxonomy): Eukaryota > Metazoa > Chordata > Amphibia > Anura > Hylidae > Phyllomedusa > Phyllomedusa bahiana. The sequence goes on from JAODAL010009107.1 coordinate 63,381, forward strand.
ATTACACGCCGATGCCCCAAATTAGGGGCCGAAAACCCCCTTCTTAGGGTAATTCACAGTTCTCATAGAAACTATGGATTACGTCCCCTCTCCCCGCCCGCAACCCCCGGGGCGGGAGATAATTTGAATGCACTTTCTACGGCGATACGCGCCGCAAACATGATAGTTATGGCCGCAAGTCCCCCCCCTGTTACCCCCCCGCTCCCGCCCCCCCCCCCTCCAAAAGGCGTAAGGGGGGCGTAATTTGTCCCGCAATTAACCGGTAACTAGCCAAAAGGGGCACATTTCTCTGTCTCCTGTCATTTCCCCCTTCCCCTCTGACTACCCCAACGACAACTCTGTAATAAACTGAAGCTTCCCCTCTGCACAGCTCCCTTTCTCCTCACCCCCAACTTCCCCGCTCGACTGGTTGATTGGCTGCCCCTCCCCCTTTACTACGCACACTACATACACGGGCCCCAAACTGCCTCCTGAACTATTCCCCTTTTCCCTTGCCAAACCGGGCCTCCACCCCGGTTTTTTTTCCCATGGAAACCCCTACGAAAACAACCCAACATAATTAAAAACCCCTTTACATTTCCCCTACCAAAAAAATTTTAACCATCCCTGTTCTGCACCATACACACACTCACAGTTTAGCAGGGAATAAAACTTTTGGGGCGACATGTATAACCCCGACTCGGGGCGACCTTTCTCCTTTTTTCCCGAAATTTTGCGCCGATTTATTCGCAGGGGGCATGCTTATACATACTATGTAAGTCCCCCCGCGCCTCCCATGTTTGGGGCGCAGTGCGGACTTAGGCCAATGCGGGCCTGCCTATGATTTCGCCCCGAGTATGCACCAACATAACATGTAAATCCGCCGCCCTCGCCAGTGTAGGGGGCCAGTGGGGGACTTAGGCGCAGAAGGGACTGGCCAAAGATTTTTCCATTCGAGACAGGCTGGAAAACAGCGAAAATCATTAAAGAGTAAAAGCGGAGTATAATCAAAAAATCGCCTTTAAAAAGCGGAAAACATTCAAAAAAGGCTCAAACCTCAAAAAAAAAATAATAAAAAAAAAAAAATCATTTCCAAAAAATTTTTAGAACGGCGCAATATCAAAAATTTGGGATATTGGGGAAATTGCCGGAAATACATAATTAAAATTTCTGAAAGCTATTCCTTTGGTCAGAAACTGGCCAACAATAGGAGCGCGGAACCATTAAAACCTAGGGAAACTATGACCAATCCAAATAAAAGTGGGAAACATTTAAAAATACAGAAAAAATCAGAAAAGAGCTATTGGCTGAGCTACCTTGGCTACCCACCCAACAAGCCGACTACCTCCCCCATTTAGTCTAGGGAGAGATCGGCGCAATAAAATCTCGGCTCCCCGGCACCTGGGGCAGGAGTAGAAAAAAAAATCATTTTTTTAGTTGTAAAATATTCTGGGAAAAAGACTCAAACCTTCTATAAACATAAATAAATAAATCCCAAAACGCTTTTTGTGCCGAGCCCGGGCCAACAAAAGGAATTGCATAAAGAATTGCCGGAAATACAGAAATTCAAATTTTTAAGCCTTCTGTTTGGTGGGGCAGAAGCCACCCCAATCAGAATGGGACGACAAAGACCCATTAATCCTAGGAGAATTTTGACCAACAAAATAAAAGGGGCACATTAAAAATACAGTAAAACAAAAGACTGTTTGGCTACTAGCGGGGGCTTTATCCCAGCCAATCAACGCGACTACTTCTCCCATTGTAGCTATGGAAGATCGGCGCAATAAAATCTCGGCTCCAGTGCCGTGCGGCATGGAGTATGAAAAAAAAAATCATTTTATTAAATGTAAAAAATATAAAGAAAAAGCGTGAAACCTTCTCAAAAAAAATAAAGAAGTTAAACCCCAACAAGCGTTTGTCGCCGAGACCGGCGCTACAAAGGGAATTTGCAAAGAGAGAATTCCGGGAATACAGAATTCAAATTTGTTTAAGCCTTTTTGTTTGGCGCATAAACCACCCAAACAAAAGACGACAGGGGCCCTTTTAAACCTAGGAGGGATTTGACCAATCAAATGGGACGACGGGGACCCATTCTAACCTAGGGAAAATATTGACCAATCAAATTAAGGCGGGACATTCAAAATACAGTAAAAAGGCAAAAAAAGCTGATTGGTTGAAGCGGCAGGGGCTCCCACTTAGCCAATCAAGCGCAGTATTTTTCTCATAGTTTTCATGGGAAAAGAAATTCAGACAGCTTTATTGGCTAAGTTAAAAAAGGGGCCCGGGTTTTTTGGACCAATGGACAGCGGGGACGCTCCTATGGGGGTTTTAATGCAACTGAAAAAAACTGTAAATGGCCGAAATCAAATGATAAGCACAGAAGTTGTCCCCTTTTTATAAAAAGAAAATAATATGGGGGTAAAGAAAAAAATAAATTTTAAACAATAAAATCAGGTTTAATTTTTTTATTTTCCTTGCACCCATACATTGATCCCTTTGGGTAACGAAAATAAAGAAATAAACAGGATTTATTTATTTAAATTATTTTTTTTTAACCCCCCCTATTATTATTTCTTTTATAACAATCGGACAACTTTTGTATCTTAACATTTGATTTCGGTCATGAAGTTTTTTTTTTCAGATTGCATTAAAAACCCCAAAGGTGCGTCCTCGCTCCCTTGGGCCCAAAAACCACCCTCTTTTAACTTACCCAAACACGAGTCGCTCTGAATTTTTTTTTCCCCATGAACCTGAGAAAAACTCGCGCCATTGGGTAAGCTGACGGCCCCCCCCGCTTCAACCAATCACCCTTTCGCCTTTTTACTGTATTTTGAATGTCCCGCCTTGAATTTTATTGGTCAATATTTCTCCATAGGGTTTGAATGGGTCCGTGCCGCCCCATTTGGATTTGGGCAATTCCCCCATAGGGTTTGAATGGGGCCACTGCGCTCCTTTTTTTTGATTTTCTGGTTTATCCCACCAATAGAAAGGGTTAAACAATTTGAATTACGTATTTCCGGCAATTCTCTCTATTGCAATTTCCTTTTTAGCGCCTCCTCCGGGACAAACCCCTGTTTGGGGTTTAATCCTTTAAATTTTTAGAGAAGGTTTCAGCCTTTAACTGAAAAGATTACACTTAATAAAAAGGATTTTTTTTATTCATACTCCATCCCCAGGCGCTGAGACGAGATTGCATTTCACGATCCCTCCCTAGACTACAATGGAGAAGTAGTCGGCTCTGATTGGCTGGGGAAACCCAAACCATCCCCGCTCACCAATCACTCTTTTCAGCATTGTTACTTATTTTGAACTGTCCCCCCCTTTTTTTTGATTGGTTCAAACTTCTCCATAGGTTTTTAAGGGGCTTTTTTCGCTCCATTCTGATTGGCCAATAGCCAACCCCCCCTACTCGCCAATCATCTTTTCAGCATTTTACTGTTTTGAACTGTCCTGCCCTTTTATTCTGATTGGTCAATATTTTTTCCCCGGTTTTAATGGGTTTACGTCGCTGCTATTCTGATTGGTCTTTTTTTGCCGACCAATGAGAATAGCTTTTAGAATTTGAATTACTTATTTCCCCCAATTTCCAAAATCCCAATTTCCCGATGTTTGCCCTTCAGATTTTGGAAAGTGATTTTTTTTAGTTTTTTTATTTTTTAGGTTTTTAGCTCTTTTCTGCAATTTTTACGCCTTTATAAAGGCGATTTTTTTGGAAACATCCCATGCCGCACGGAGCGGGCGCCGAGATTTGATACGATCTTTTATGTTTCCTCCCATTTCCATTCTTGCTTTACTTCGCCGCCGCCCCATCATTTAGACCAAAAAAACAGGTCTACTGTCGGAAAACTCAGACGCGCATTGCGCCGCACTTTTCCAACCCCGATCGACATCCTCAGTTTTCAAGCGCGCCGCGTCCCGCCCCCGAACCCTACCCCACGCCCACCCCGCCCCTTGCCCGCCCCTTTATGCGGGGCCCCGAAAGTGGGGAACCGCCCTTTAAAAATGCATCCCGCGTCCGACAAGGGGTTTGGGCCGGGGGGCGCAGGTTACGCCAAAAAACAGGCGAAAAGCCCGTTCATACATGTCGCCCTTAGTATTCTTGTATTCTTCGTGCACATAACAATAACATTAAACTTTTCAGTGCCTTTCCAGGATAAGGTTTCATTAACACAAAAGTCCTTGATTCATTTCAAAATGTCAAAATAAACAAGAGCATTCTCCCTAACCGGGTGCGGTAACCCAGACCACGGGTGCTCACACCCATTACGACTGGCTTGGCCCACAGCTGCTGCACAACTTCTTGGCGGCTCTCCTGCTGTTTTCCAGCCATTTTTCTGCCAACAGTACGAATTTGTACAGCTCACACGTGCCGCTCCCTGCTCTCCTCACAGAGTCTCTCTTTAGCATCACCTTTTCTTCCGGCACTACTTACTTTATCAGGGTGCCTCCCAGGGGTGGGACTACCCCTATTGTCGCGTCATTTACTACTGGCCCCCACTGGCCTCTCTTCGATAGGAAATTCTGCACACGCTTTCTCTTGTCTATGCCTCACTTCCACTCCGTCATGCCAGTCCCCCATTTTGCTACGACAGTTCCTGGCCGCCCCATATGCTGGCCACTCCAAACTGTCACTCAGGATGACTTTGCCCGTTGAATATTTTCACCATGGCACTCACCATCCACCAGCCTATGGTCCACATGCTCCTTCAACCCCATTTTTCAGGAGACTCGCTGCTTCGCTTCAGAGTCTCAAACAACAGCCTTTAACACTTGAAACTCCACTGTTGCGTGTACACTTTGCTCCAATACCACAATACTTTAGACTTCGGTGGCACGCCTGTGGGTGGGGAGACTCCATCTCCCACCACCTGTGTCTGTCTCTTTGTCCTCTCATACTGTAATCCTACCGACTACGGCAATTTATAACAGGGTGGTTTGATGGTGGCGCTCTTAAGAGTTCTTTTGAAATGCGGGAGGAGTCGCAGTGTTTGAGATGTATGGTGCATCGGCGATAATCAATTGACATGAAAACTGTTCTGGGATTGATGAGGCTTTTACTCTCGTCCTTAGCAGCTGTTGCAGTACATACAGTGCACGCATGTCCCAGCAACAGGCTGCTTCAGCATTCAAACACACAGCTAACGAGGGGTCCTCTTCTTGCCCGTCTCGCTGCTGTACTTGACCGTTCTCAGTGGCTTCTTCCATTATAGCTCAGGCCTCCTGCTGAACTTCTCCCACTGCTACAGATATTGATGCCTTTCCTCCAGACACTGACTGACTCCAGAGTGGGGAACTCTCCCCAGCCTCTCTCAGGTTTTCTCTGCTTTTAACAAATTGCAGCTATATACAAGGACATGGCTTTCTACTCTCTCCGAACAACAATAATCTCTCGCTTGCCTCATGGCTACTGCAACTCTGAGGGGCACACATCTCTCTCTCCTGTCACTTTCTCCTCTCCTCTGACTGACTCTCAACTGACAAATCTGTCACCAACTGCAGCTTCCTCCTCTGCACAAGCTGTCCCCCCCTTTTCTTCAGCTCAACTCCAGCCCTCGAGCTTGCTTGGCTACCCTGCTCCTGACTCACATCACACTACATACACAGGCCCAAACTGCCTGCCTGAACTAGTAACTGTTCCCTTGCCATAATCAGGCCATCCTACTCCCTGGTTTACCATGGCAATCCACTACTGTTAACAATCCAACACAAATATAACTCTTTACATAATGATGACATGTGTCTGCTGGTTGACTGGTCTATATAGTTCTGTTGTAGTTTTGAGCAGGGGCGTTGCTAGGGTCCCAAAACATCCGGGGCCCGGGCCCTCTGTGTTATGTTTTGCTCTGTAGGGCTGGGTTCACACGGCATTTTTCACGCCCCATTGTGAGCTGTGGCATGAATTTTTACAGAGAAACTTATATCCCTGTCACTAATTGTATGCGTATTTAATAACTGTTGAAAAAAGAATCTAAAAGAACGTATACTTATCATAAAATAGAAGGGGAACATTCACATTAGCTCACTGTGAATCTGCAGACAATGTGCAGCCAATTACAGGTCACTAACATGGCCTGTAATTGGCAGCACAAGGACCTGCTGTGTCACTTGAATTAGTGGGTTCACAAGGTAAATATTTTATTTTTAAATACTCCCTTTATGGACTGATAAACTACAAGTAGTTCTGGAACCCCCCTGTAAGGCTTGGTTCACATCTGCGTCAGAGGTTTTTTGCTGTGGATCCATCAGATCTCTGCCATAGTGTTTGTTGTTGAGGCAGAAAAAATCCACAGCAACTATTTCTTCCTTCTCAACTACAGACACCAAGCAGAAACCTGACGGACCCACTGTAATTAATAGATCCGTTGGGCGCCAGTGGGTGTCCCAGTGAACAGATCCCCCACTTTAGTTTTTTACCTCTGTGACGGAGGTTCAAATCAGAAACTCTGATGCAGAGGTTTATAAGGTCTTAAGTAGACATATATTTTATCACAAAAATTGTTCTGACCTGCATAATATAGATAATATGTCATTTATACCACACAATGAACTCCAGGACAATTAAAACTCCTAAGGCCCGGTTCACACAGCTTATTCAAGCCGTAATTGTGGGGACGGATTTCGCCCGCAGTTACGGCTTGAATAAGGGGCGGGGCAGGGGGCGTGGCGGGGGAGCTGCCCCCGGCCCCATAAGACATTATTATTCACGGCGCGTACGCGCTGTAAATAATGTGCAGGTCACTTTTTCCCGCCCGGCGGATTCGCCGAGCGGGGAAGGAGCGACGGAATCCACTGTTCTCTATGAGAACTGCGGATTACCGTAATGACAGGGACGGATTGGCACCATACTGCAGCACAAATACGGCGCGCGGTACGGCTCCAATCCACGCCCAAATAAGCCGTTGTGTGACGAGGCCTAAAACTTGCACAGTTTTGTTTTTGTTTTTTTCTGTGGTACCATCAAAAATACAACTCGTTCCAGAAAAAAGCTGACACAAGGCAAAGTAAGAAAAGCTTTCGGACCTGGACAAAATAGCCCTACTGACCGCACTGTTGTGTCCAGCACAGAAAGCTTTTATAAAACAGAACACACACAGTCCAAAAGTGACCATGTCTGTGATGTTATCCCATATGGACACATTGTGGGATCTGTTGGGATGTGTTTTTCCCATATTTTCACATATCCTAACAGAGGTCCCAAAATGGGCCACAGCACAGTGTGACCCAAAACTAAAAGAATAAAGACCTGCCTGCTCTCTGTATAATGGTGGAGGGGTCACCCCTGCCCTGCTGGATAACTCTGCACTGTATATGGTGGAGGGGTGACCCTGCCCTGCAGGATGAGGATAACTCGGCACCTGTATATGGTGGAGGGGTGACCCTGCCCTGCAGGATGAGGATAACTCGGCACTGTATATGGTGGAGGGGTGACCCTGCCCTGCAGGATGAGGATAACTCGGCACTGTATATGATGGAGGGGTGACCCTGCCCTGCAGGATGAGGATAACTCAGCACTGTATATTGGGGAATTTCACTATGGAGAGTACATAGAGGGGACACCAGAGCAGGAGGCAGAAAACTATGGGAGAAGGCAGGTACAATCCTCTGATGTCCAGCAGCCTGCAGGACTCTTATATCCTCTCTCACCTGAAACATTGCTTCATGCTGTTCACTGCACATGGTGACATAGCTGCTGGCCGGCAGTGATGTGAGGGCTTCTCGCTTGCTGGCTCACCCCCTCCCTCTCCAACCCTATAGCATTATACAGAGGGGAGGAAGAAGCCGACACGGGACAAATACTTTTGCTGCCTGCTCCCCGGCCCCTCACCCATCAATCACTCTCTGAGCACGGGCTTCACAGTGTAACTTCTGGGCGGCCCCTGCATTCAGTGATGACGCTGCCCATGCGCTGCTCCTGATTAAAGAGCCCCGGGCAGCCGTTCGGCTGCAGGAGATTTACCAGCTGTCGCTGGGTCCAGGAAACTTCCCCTATTTGCGGGAGGCTCGCGGACCTTCTGGGACAGCTGGTAAGTAAGAGGTTCAGGGCACAGGCTGTTTCATTCGGGGCTTGTGCCCCGAATAAAACAGCCTAGCAACGCCCCTGGTTTTGAGTATACCTATGTCATTAAACAACTGTAGATTTTTTAAGAAATCTTAAAAAATAAAGGGGTATTGCAATCTTATCACCCATTATAGCACAACCTGTGAATGTACAATAAATGTATAAGTGCCGAATGTGTGCTGCTGTGTCTTCTACTGAATTTCTATCATAGTCTATGGGAGTTATGGAAAGAGCTGAACATCTTTGTGCATGGCCACCTCTCTTGATTAAATTTAAAAGATAATAGAGCCATATTGGATCAGGGGGTCAAAGAACATACAAAATGCACCTATCATACATTTTAGCATATCCTTAAGATAGTAACGATTTAAGGTCATTTGGGCTGGATGACCACTAGCTAGTAGGATATTTTGACAGAAATTAGGAATGCACCATAAATGCACCATAAAGACTCAGACCAAAACATTTCATAATATTATTTAAAAAAAAAAATATTTTATTTTCTTAGTCAATGCATTGGGCTGTAAAGGACAAAAAGGAGGCAATGCTGGAACCAGCAGATAAATCTTCAGGGGAAACACAAGATGACGTTTTATTTAACCTAGAAGGAAAGAAAAACCAGATCAGTGATGAAAACGAGGATCATGTTCTGAAGAAAACACAAGACGATATTGATTTGCTGTCGCCTAAAAGTCCTGAAGGTAACAACACAATTAAATAAAGTGTTCAATCGATGTGGTTTGGCTTGTGAAAATTCCTTCCTAAATGTAAGCCCTAAGACTTGAATTACTAGTGCTTTATTACTTATACATAGTACGCCTGCTTTTTTTTGAAATGTGAAATGAAGGTTCAGAGCTAAAAACACGTCAGGAAAATGTAAGCCCTGCTTTGTTGTAGTAAATCAGTTATTAGCGAAGAAACAGCAGCAAGAATATGATGTGATCCAGATGTATGAAAATGATTTATGACTCTGGTTCATCCAATGGATTAAAAAAATGTTACAAGCTGTTCTTATCTGATTAGGGTGTTGAATTTTGGGGCACTTCTCTTCTTTCTCTATTAGACATGTAATCACAGAGCTTCAAATAGATATACTGACATCAATGCAGACAGTTAATTCCTTCACAAGATGATTTTATATGCACTTCTATGTCTGACATGCTTGATATCACACAAAGAAATGAATTTAGCATGCTGCAGAATCATTTTTATTATTTCATGTATGGAAAAGAGATGATGCTGTACATTACTTGTTCTGCAGTGGTAGAAAGGGGTTTATGAGATCAGTTAGATGTTAGGCTATGTCTACACATTCACAAGTCTGAGAAAACAACCTTTATTAAATAACACTAAGGCCATGTCCCCACGGCAATGGTCTGCGGCCGGTTTTTCAGACGGTCTGCATAACCGCAAACCATCTTAAAAACTGTCTGCAGACGAACACAACAGGCTTCTATGGAAAACCTGTGCAGCAGCCGCCCGAAACACATTCTACATGCACATTTTTCTGTCCAGTTTTTGGATGGATAAACCAACCGGTATTTGTCCATTGCCATGTAAAAGTATATAAAATGTGATTTCTGAATCAAACTATTCCCAAATATATATCCAACACTACATGTTATTCTAATATATGTGTTATCAATACGGGTAGATATTCAGAGCAGTGGTAACAAGGTGTACTTGTGTAATTAATATACTCACATGACCACTATGAATCCGGGTAACAGTCAATCCTTTAGTAACTGTAGGTGCCTCAACTTTTCAGTTAGACACTCTCAGGTCCATATATTCTGTTAAAAAAATGAAGACATAAATATCCTAACAGTCCCTGTTACACCCTGCCTGTCTGATGGGGCAACCATCCCAAAAAGGACGATCCCTCCCTACTAAGGCTGCCCCCTACACACTATAATATATAGTTAAGGGAATAAGTTATAGCTGCAAGGGGAGAATTCATTAATAGGACCACAGTATGTATGCAGCAAACAAAACAGGATAAACACTGATAAAAAAAAGGAGTCACTGTAATAGGCTAGCAAACAGATATAGCTATAAGCACCATATAGATAATAAACATGGCTACACAGCATGCAAAAACGATCGTACTTTCAGCGGTTTTCGGATTCTAAAACCGACGAAAATCCGATCGTTTTGCATGCCCATAGACTTTAAGAAAAGAAATGACCTGTCCTCTACACAGGTTGTTTTTTTTCCGATTGGTTTCTGGCGGCAGCGGTTTTAGGAACATGTAGGAAAAACCGCCGCCATTTGGCATCTTTCCGTTGGTTTCCTGTACATTCACATGTACAGGGGATGGAAAAAAAAAAGCTAAAACTGACCTCAGTTTTCGTGCAAAACGTGACAAAAAACGGCCAACTTTCAGATAGTTTTTGTCCAGTGCTGTGAGGATCCAACCTTAGTGGTCATATTTGTTGGAGTTTCAATGTCCACCTACAGGCCTAGACTGGCCCACAGGGGAGCAGGGGCCCCAGGGCAAGACGGGTCACTGAGAAAAGTAGGGGTGGAGCTGCTTTTCAGGGAGAAAGGCAGAGAAAGAGAGACAGAAACAACAGGCATGTGCAGTATGTACAGTAAGGCCCCGTTCACACGACTTATTTGCCGACGGATTGGCGCCGTATTCCGCGCCGGATTTGCGCTTCAATACGGCGCCAATACGTCTGAGTCAATACGGTAATCCACAGCTCGCATAGAGAACAGTGGATTCCGGCGCTCCACCCCGCTCGGCGAATCCGCTGCGGGGGGAGAGAAAGTGACATGCACATTATTTACGGCGCGGATGCGCCGTAAACAATGCATTGTCTATGGGGCCGGGAGCGGCGCCCCCGCCGCGCTCCGGCCCCGCCCCTTATTCACGTCGGATTTGTGCGCTCAATACGGCGCACAAATCCGTCGGGAATAAGCCGTGTGAACACGGCCTATCTGTAGAATGGGCTCCTAGAGTCAACTCCACTGGTGGACCCCAGGCACCCCAGTCCGACACTGTCCACCTTTATAACCAATGCATCTAAAGGAAGAAATGCAGATCTGCTGCAGTCTTGATTAAAAATTATCTTATCGTTTTGTGTTTCAGTCTCAGACACATGCAGTCTCATAGACACATACAAACAAAACCTGTTTCCTGCTTCTTGCTATCAAATGTATATTAAAAATTTGGTTGTGAAGGTGTAGTTACACTTACAAAAATGATCTGTCAGCACCACATCACACTAAAGCATCTCCAGACTCTTTACCAGTAGTATAAACCCATAAAATTCCCCATATGAGGACTTGAGAGGACTCTATAATACAATTTAAAGTTCTTTGGTTTTTGGTGGTATGTGTTCTTCCTTTGATATATTATATTGATTGCGCCTGAAATCTGCCATAAAATGCACCAAAATATGTTGATTCTTGGGGCTTTTAGTTTTAGATACATCTATTTTGCATGTTTTAGATACTTTTTAGACTCACTAGATATACTCTAAAAATTGTTCCTATTAAAATATAACTTTTAATAAATACACGTTAAAAAACTATATTCTGAATAAACAAAGAATGGGACACTGTAACGGCTAGGTAGTGGATCCACTGGACCACCGCAAGCGATGGCAACAACCGCGCCGGGGAGCGGAATCTAAGTAGGTCCCGGTTTTCACCAGAGCCCCCCGCAAAGCGGGATGGACTTGCTGCGGCGGGATTCTACGAGGTCGCTACCCCTGATGTGACTTGCTTGCGGTGGCGGCCGAGGTGCAGCGAGGTACAGAACTGAAGCCAAGAATCGTAGTTGTGGGCAGGCAGTAAGGTCCGGGTTGGCGGCAATGGTTCGTGGTCGTGGACAGGCAGGAAGGTTAGGGCAGGCGGCAGAGGTTCGGAGTCGAGAAACGTAGCAAGAGGTCTGGTACACGGTAAGGCAAGAATACACTTCAAGAACGCTTTTTCTAGGGCACGAGGCAACATAGATCCAGCAAGGAGTGATTGGGGAGCGAAACCTTAAATGGGGGAAGCGCCCGGCAATTAGCCAATTACCGGGACGCCGGTCGGCAGAGGGTGCGGATGTGACAGGAACAAGGTCAGGTGAGTCTACAGGGCCGGCGGAACCAGCTCTTGTCCCGCGGCCAGCTGCGCCACCCGACCCCGGCAGACAGTAGTATCTAGGAAAGGTGAATAAACCCTATTCTTCCCCTAGAACCTTCAACTAGAAAAATGCCCTAAGAGGAGAACCCGCCCTGAAAAAGGGCGACCCCACAGTAACTCCTAAACAAATCCCTAGATTATTCCTTATATTTAAAGAGGTAAATAAAGCAAGGGAATAAGGAACGTAATCTACAACATTCTACACTAAAGTATAAAGGGCATATGGGTACATAACAACAAATCAATGTGAACAATGTCCTAGTAAAGATATATACAAGACCTCAACAATAGGTAGGTAAAAGCACCAAAAGAATATACAAATCACCAAATGCGTTTCGTCCCGATCTCAGGGACTTCTCAATGGGTTCCAACTTGAAAAAACACTTATATCCATAATATTTATACAGTGCAAGTCCCAAAATATACCGTTAATGTTCACATAGAAAGTCCTGTATCTTCAATGTCAATACAGACCAGGATCACTCACGTATATACCCAGGAGTTGGTGTGTCTCCAGGGGATGGTGGCGCCACGTCTATCAGCACCTGTACAGTCCCACACCATCTACCAAATGAGGGGGAGTATATATAGCGTCCAAAAACTCCTCCTCCAATATACCAACGCCTCCTATTAAATGTATTAACCATATGACTAGCAGATAAACTTTGTTACACCTACAAACAAACTACTCACACTTGATCCTCCGCCGGCAGACAGTTCAGTGTCCACAAACTTACAGTGCACATGTCCGGCCGTACACAAGATAGTGCCGGCGGCATCAATGGCTCCACCGCGCCTGCGGTTCTCCGCTTAGGGCATTTTTCTAGTTGAAGGTTCTAGGGGAGAATAGGGTTTATTCACCTTTCCTAGGTACTACTGTCCCATTCTTTGTTTATTCATAATATAGCTTTTTAACGTGTGTTTATTAAAAGTTATATTTTAATAGGAAGAATTTTTGTGAGTATATCTAATGACGAGTATTCCTATAGTTGCACAGGTGGGAAAAGTATAAAGTTACTTTTTAGACTCGCCTAACAAAGGCTGTGACTTAGACCCAAAGAGGAATTGCCTAAGTTGCAACAACCTGCGCCAAAATTCTGGTGTAGAATTTTGTTTTTGGGGCAAAGTAAACCAACTAATACTTGGTCTAAAAAGTTTGATAACTTTACTGTATCTTAAGACAGAGGGAGCCCTTGTGACATACTGGTGCATCCTTAGATTGCCTGCCTAAGTTTATACTGTCTCATTTTTAGACAGTAATAGTAGATATTCTCCAATGTTGTCTCTTACTCCATCAACAGTGGAGCCAGTCAAGGATGTCCACTCTCACTGCACATGATGAAACACCAAACACAGGCTTAGGAGCAGAACTCTGAGACTTAGGAATTCATTATAGGTCAACAGCAGCACAAGCAGATGTACGACCTTTCACGCATCACAGCCTACCCCTTCTGCATGTCACCTTTCCTTCTGGCATAGAAACATTTAGGTTAATTATTCTACTGATTTATTTTATATTGTATCATTGAGACTCATGACAATGAGATGTCGCTGCTCATTGAAACCACTGGTAAGTGATTACTCTAAAATAGCTAAAAAAAAATTTAATTCTATTCTAACAAGTCATAGATACATGAGATCACGTTCGTGAAGATTGAACCTAAACCACCAATGACAGGTCTCTGTTAAGTTCTCATACCTCCAGAGCACTGCTCAGATATGACATTTACTGAAATATTAACATGGGCCACTTAAATCAATGGCCGTTTGCTAAAAATCCTGTAGCAGAAATCTGAGCTGTGCCACATAGGTGACTGCTCTACAGAACACTTTCATTCTAGGCTTCAGTGGTGGTTTGAGATCAGTTGTCACCAATTTTATCTTCTCACACATCACTTTGACAGAGGTTTCATCATATTTTACTCTGCCTGCTGATATGACTGAAAGACTGCCCGAAAGGTCTCGACAATTTTGTGGCTCCCCAGACAGTAAGGGGCCGTTTACATGGCACAGGACAAATACCGGCCGGTTTTGCGGCCGTCCCCACGGCTGCAGGGGGGACGGCTTTTCTCCGCATTAGCGGAGAACAGCCATCCCCCCTCCCATAGACATGCACATATTCCGTCGGGAAACCGGACGGAAGATGGTGCATGTTCTATTTTTGCCGCCGGACCGCCGGCGACAAAACCGCCGGGCGGAAAACCAGTGCAGTGGGGACTGCTGCACGGGTTTTCCATAGAGCACAATTGTGCTCATTTTCGGCCGGTTTTTCAAGCGGTCTGAAAAAACGCAAACCGGCTGAAAAACCGGCCGAAAACCCGTGACGTGGGGACATGGCCTAAAGGATTATATTAGCACACGGGCTTATTCTAGCACTGAGGCAAGGGCAGCCATCAGATATTAGAAGATTACTTTCTCTGGATTGCCGCTTCACATTTGTATAACCATTTTGTCCACTATGCATTTAAAAAAACAAAAAAAAAATGAAAAAAAAGGATCAGGCATGAATCTCTATTTTTGTGATGGTAATTAGATCACATTTGTGACATACCGTCAGGATATACTATACTAACAGTTTGTTCTTTGTCATTTGTTTATAGGAAGTCCTGATACCACTCACTGTCTCCTGCGCTTCCGCTGGTCAGCTGAGGCACCCTCGGATCTCCTTCGGAAATTCAGAAATTATGAAATCTAGACCTGCTCTGCTGAAATATTACATGGTCTTTTCTCTATATTATATTTGAAAATGCTATACTCAATGTATTATAATACAGCAACATGAGGACGTGTACTTGTCTTGCTAAATACAAATAGAAGCTCAATCTGTTGTACACTTAAATGTTCAAGAGGTTTCTATGTGCGTAAATTTGTCTGGTAAGTGTACTCATGAGGTAGAGCTCAGATCCGAGTACTGTTGGCCATAGCTACATGGAGACATGCGGTAGCAATACTGATTGATTTGAGTTATGAACAGCAAAAGTCCTGGGTATTGCATATGACTTTGGGTGCTTTCACATAGTGTTTTTTGGTGTGTTTTTAATGTTGTGTTTTTCTGCAAAAAAACACGCCACAAAAAAAAAAAACTAGGTCTAAAACTCACTTTGCTGCCCATAGAAACCAATCAGAGTGCCCCTCTCATTTTTCCAGAGCACTATATGAAATGAAAGGGGCGATCTGATTGGTTGCTGTGGACAACAAAGTGAAGTTTACACATAGTTTTCATACATGTGGCCCTTAGTGTGAAAGCGCCTTTAGGCCATGTCCCCACGGCACCGGTTTGTGGCCGGTTTTTCAGACGGTTTGCGATTTTGCACGGACGGAATATGAACATGTCAATGGGAAGAGGGAAAAGCCGTCCCCCTGCGGCCATGTGCACGGCCCGAAAACCGACCGGTATTTGTCCTGTGCCACGGGGATACACCCTAAGTCTACTTCTTGTACCTGTACCTCCATAGTGGAAATCAATCAGTACCCCTACAAAAAGTCTCACTGTAGCTCAGGCATTAAAGCGCCATCTAATCACAGCACCTGTAATGTTGTAAAACAGTAGTTCCAGCTGGAGAAGTGGATGATGGAAAGTGTATATTTATGTTTAAAAACCCCCACACATCTAGGTGATCTTAAACGTATTGTCTCCTAGTAAATTTCTGCCACATTCTTCCCTTCTTTTAAGGAAAACACTCCAGGGCAAAACTGAAAATTCAATCAGTCCTAGTGCAAGAGACGTTAAAGACAATTTACCTAAACCCCAATCTTTCTATGCAGGTCACAGCAAATAGAAACACACCATGTTATAATGTGCCCTATGTAATATATAGGGTATAGGGCACTATATATATATATATATATATATATATATATATATATATATATATATATATATAAATAAGCTGGAGGCGGTCTCAATTTTCTTCCATTAAGATATGTTAAATTCCTCCACTGACATTTTTTTATCGATTGAGCTATGGTCCTTTGTTTCACCAGGAAATAAACAGCATAGGAGGTGTCATCTTATCCTATGGCAGAAGACATGCAGGCTTGGCTGCCCGGAGCTTGCATGTTCATAGGCAGGGCTTTATACAGATTACAAGAACATCTATAAATCAATAAAGCAGAAGTGAAGTTGGCATTGCATAAAAAGGCACCAACCTTGCCGCCTGCCAACAACAGTCTAAAATGGGGCCCCAGCTAAAGTTAGAATTAGTGAGGGGGTGTATTGTCCTAAGTTTTAATTCAGTTTAGCCCAGAGTGTTACAGTCCTATTAGGAACTGATGATAAGGACTGGAAGCCCAAAGCATATTCCTTTTATGTAAATTAAACTATAGACAGTTTTATGTATATGTATTTATGTGAATGTATTTAAGTGTTATGTACTGTATGTGCATTACCTCCTAATAAAGATATTGGTAAATAACACTGTTTATTATCATGTATTCTTTTCAGATGATTGGATATATAAAGTGTACAAGTCGTAGTTAAAGGGTTTTCCATTTTTAGATAAAGGTCATCAGGTATCAGATATAGATTGTAAGTCTTCGTGGGCAGGGTCCTCTCTCCCTCTGTACCAGTTGTTAGTAATTTATCGTCAGCATTGTACTTGTTTGACATATGTTATGTATGTAGCCCCCTTTGAATGCACAGCGTCCTGGAGTTAATGGTGCTTTAAAATAAATAATAATCAGTGGGTTAGAGAGGTTCTAAAATAGAGGGGAGAGGAAGGGGAGAAACAACTCCCCTTTTAATCCTACTCTATTCCAGCACTGCATGCTTGTTGTTCATGTTACCTTGCAGCGGTCTCCTCCTGCATATACAGAACATGACTGCAAAGTCTTGTGATCGACTGCATCATTGTGATATCATCAGCAGAAGCACTGAGACTGGCGCCAATGCTGGAACAGCGCAAGTTTAACCCTTTCAACCACCCTGACGTATGGGTACATCATGATAGTGGTAAGGAGGTGTAACAGGATCGCAGCGTGACCCTGTTACACAGCCGCCGGGTGTTAGCGACTAATTGCCGCTAACATCCGGCGCTTGCAGCACGGGTGGGTGGCGCCGCGCGCCTGCGCTGTTTAACCCCAAAGATGGCCGCGGCGTCTAAATGACTGAAAAAACGTTCTTCAGCCCGATCGGGACATCAGCGATAAGATGGCAGCTGGAAGCCTTGTGAAGGCTCTGATCGCTGCCATGTTCCCGTTTGCCCCACTTCCAGCCCAAACCAGGAAGTGGGGAAAACACCATCTTGGTACATCCTAATGCATTGTCTATGCAATGCATTAGGCTGTATTAACAATCGTGCCCCCTAGTGGTGAAGCGCCATAGGGGGACTCAATGTTAAAGTAAAAAAAATAATAATAAAGTTTAAAGTGTAAAAAAAAAAAAGTATTAAAAGTTCAAACCACCCCCCTTTCCCTATTTTACAAATAAAAACAATAAAATAATAAAAAAAAGTTACACATATTTGGTATCGCCGCGTCCAAAAAAGTCTGGTCTATAAAAATTTATTATTTATCCCGTACACAGAACACCGTAGATAAAAAAAAAAAAATTCCAAACGCCAAAATTGCGTTTTTTTGGGTCATTTCATGTCCTATAAAAATTGGAATAAAAATGATCAAAAAAGTTGCATGCATTCCAAACTGCCAGCAATAAAAAGTACACTTCAGCCCGCACAAAATGCCACCGCACTGACGTCCGTAGGTGTTAGTACAAAAAAAGTTATTGGTCGCACAAAATGACGCCGCGGCGCAAATTTCAAATGTAAAAAATGTTTGGAATTTTTTTTACACCACCAAAACATAACGGAAACCCTACATGTTTGGTATTACCGGATGCGTATCAACCTGTAGAATACATATAACACATCATTTTTACTGAAGATCGAATGCCGCAAAAACAAAACTCCCGCAAATATGGCGCAAGTAAATTTTTGTTCACATTTTGCCCCACTTAGAATTTTTTGCCGTTCCCCAGTATATTCTATGCCAATATGAATACCACCACTGGAAAGTACATCTTGTTCCGCAAAAAAAAGCCCTCATATGTCTATGTAGGTGGAAAAATAAAAATGTTATGGCTTTTGGAAGGCAAGGAGGAAAAAAATGAAGAGGAAAAATTTTTTTTGTGTTAAAGGGTGAAGGGTATGTTCACATGGCTTATTTAGCCCCATATTTCGGTGCGCATTTCACCACATATTGCACATTATACGCGGCGAAATGCGCGCTGCAATTACGGTAATCCATAGCTCTCATAAAGAGCTATGGGTTACGCATCGTTCCCCCAATTACAAATACGTGCTGCTGACAATGAATGTCTGTGTGGCCGGCGTCCGGCCGCCCCCCCCCGTGCTTTGGAAAGACGCGCTGATCAGCGCGTGGTTCCAAAACACACGGCGTATTGCGGCACGTACTAGACGCACTGTAATACAGCGTGTGAACACACCCAAAAGGGTGCTTTGTGTTTTATTTCTCTCACTGGACAGGTGGGCGGGCTATCAAGTAGCTTTTGGTAAAAATGGAAAACCCCTTTAAAATTGCTCTTCTTGACATGGGCATTTCTCAACTCCTTAGTGTTTTCTTCTCCCTGCAATTTGTGATCCAGACCAAAGATGGACAATAACAAAAGAGAATAGGGAGCTTAGAAATGAATGTGCCCATACATAGAGGATGTAGATATGTACAGTTAAAGACTTTATACCTAACGCCACAATTGTCAGTCTCATCTAGCGGTGCAGCTGTTTAGTTTATGGAACGTTATTATAAAGTACAAATGAAGACAAGTCAGCTCAGAGCTTTGTCATCTGCATAGAATAGTAAATTTCACAATGTGTTTTTTTTACAGCTTTTCCTTAAAATGCGGGGCAGACTGGGCACGGTTCAGTAACTCCTAAACAGCTTTTATCGACACCATAAAGGCTTCGTATAGGACAACTAAATCTTCAGTAAATTTACTTCAAGAATATTCTCATACCCGACACAAACGTAGTCCTGACGTGAACCAATAAAACCTTATCTGATTGTAGGATTTAATATCCGCAGTAGTACACATTTCACGTCCACTGGTCGGAGGCAGAATGCTCAGGAAACAAATCTTATCTAAATAAAATCTTTTCATTTTGCCTCTATCAATGAGACTGGGTTTTATTTTCTTAGGACATCATTCATCAAAAAGCAGTGGTTGGTATTATGGATCAATGGACTGATAATATTCGGATTTGTTCTGTGCCTTCTATTCTTTCCTAAACTAGAGCCATGTTACTCTATTTTCAAAGACAGTGTGTCATTAATGCCCCCACCACAATATACTCAGGACATACCCAAGACTGAACTCGGCATTGGAATATTAAATAGCCAAAGAAGAGAAATTGAACTTGTTACTGATAATCAGCAATTCTAACTGCTCAGATCAGTCAGTAGTCTGGATCCAGTTACAGACTGGCATAGACACCAGCTAAGTAGGAGCCACAAACTAATGCAAGCAAAGTTTATTTCCTGACAATGGGTAGCTAGCAATGAGCTCATAGTACATGAAAGTTGTAGGGTGCTGTGTTGGAAGAGAGCATGTAAGGGGATGTTCACACGGCGTGTTGGATCCATTTTTAGATGCTTGTTTGAATCCGTGTTTTTCCGACCCAAACAGGCATCTAACAATGTGCAGGGTGTTCAGAAGAATGATCGCCGATGCGTCTTTCAGATTCGTTTAAAGAATTGTCATGTCAATTCTTGATCCGAAAGACGCAGCCGGAGCCCTATTTAAAACTAACTATAGGGTGCGATCCTGCTGCAGCAAAAACACATCCAAACACGCACCTGCATTTTGAATGGGTTTTTGGGATCCAACACGCCGTGTGAACATACCCTAAGAGTAGCGGTGTGACAAATCTAAGAGCTTCATACTTGAGAAAGCAAGACTAAAAATCTATGTGCAATTTATTAATGGTCTGCTCCATAACCAAACTCTCCCACACACCTGTAAAACACTTCTTAAAACACTCACAAATGCTGTCTCCACAAATACCACAACTACCCACAAAGCGCCCTACATCATAAACAGCTTCACCATGTTGTCTTTCCACCTCAGTACTGCAACACCAGATCTCCCTCTAGTGGTTTCAATACTAAGCATTGGATTTCAGGTGCCTTCTGCAGACACATACTCTGTTTCCCCAAAAAAGAAGACACCCCCGAAAAGAAGACCTAGTGCATTTTTTTATGCAATTCAGAGTTTGGCTGCTTATGCTGATGTTTGTGATGAAACATACATGATTAATACATGTTGATGTTTTTGTTCAACAATAAATGTGAATTCTTGTTCATTGAAAAAAAGAAAACATCCCCTAAAAATAAGCTCGTCTTAAGGAGCAAAAATTAATATAAGACACGGTCTGATTTTCGGGGAAACAGAGTAGTACAATATTACACTGCTAGCAGATACCCTGTCCCAGGAGGGGGACCTTAATAGAATATGCATCCACTTAAGGGCAACATTCCTGACCCAGGAAACTGACTGCGAAATATATAGTGGAGCAAGTTTAGATGAAACTACTATTTATAGACCCACCCCTCACACTATAGATTCCTGTACAGCACTTTGATGGAAAGGTGCTGTGAGTGAAGCAGGAGTCCCTCTCTGCTACACAGGTGATGGATGGTACCACAACATTCTTCCTCAAACCCCCCACCCCCACGGCTGGTAAGTGCCCCCTAATGGCCAACATAAAGAGAGAGTAATCCACAAAAATGGCCACACCACTACATGGATCTAGATGGAGGAAGAGGGGAGAGTGCTTTTGCAAAGGAAACAGGTCAGGAAATTGAAACTTTTCCCATCTTAGGTGCAACCCCGTCATTCCTCTGAATTGTTGATTTGTTTCTCTGCATTGCCTAATTGTCTTTATAAATGTACCCGCTGACATGAAAAGCCCTGTAGGAATATGTTGGTACTGTATAAAAAGAGTACTATTAATTTCCAGACCAGTGATTTTAGACCCTCCACAGCCACTGATGACCACTTCATTGTAAACAATGCCCTGCAAAACCAGATGATGAATGCCACACAACTCCAGGCACATTTAAGGGAGGCGAGAGGCAGCCACGTGTCACATCAGAAAATTTGTAACCGTTTACATCAGCGTGGTCTGCGTGCAAGACGAACGGCAAAGGTAACTGACACCACCCCCAGGCACAGGCATCATCGTCTTGCATGGGCCAGGGAGCATCTATGCTGGATGAGGGACCAGTGGTCCTCAGTGCTGTTCAGTGAAAGTCGATTCACTCTGAGCAGAAATCATGGCCGCCAACAATGCTGGAGACGTCAAGGACAGAGCTAGAAGTCAACCGGGTTAGGTACCCTTGCCAGTCATCTAGCTCGCAGACCATGCTGATGGAAATGGTTACGAATGGTATGATGTGACACTTGGTTGCCTCTCGCTGCCTTTCAAAGGGGCTGGAGCTGTGTGGCATTCATAGGGAATTGTTTACAATGAGGCGGTCATCGGTGTGTGATGGAGCCAAAGGACATCCACTTCCATTTGCCTTTCTGTGACTCCTTTCAGTCTCTCTGAGACTACCTGCTGATAATACTCTGTGACACTCTAAGCTCAGTGGCCACTTCCATCTGAGAGCATCCTGCTTGAAGCCTCGCAATGACAAGGTACTGTTGAGCAATTGTAAGGCGTTGTCATGGTCTCTTGATATGAACAGCATGATGATGATGGTTTAAATCCCAAATCAAATAGATCCCCAAAATTTATTGAGCAATCCAGGGATCAAACACCTGTCGTGAATTTCGTCATTAAGCTCCTTAATAGAGATCAGCAAGTATATATATATATATTATATATATAATATATATATATATATATATATATATATATATATGCGATGTGGCTTAGGAGGAAAGAATCAAAGTTCAATAGTGAAAGAAGATTGCATTTTTAATATTTAGGGCCACATGTATGAAAACTGTCTAGGTCTAAAACTTTGTTGCCCATAGCAACCAACCAGAGCTCCAATTTCATTTCATATAGCGCTCTGGAAAAATTAAAAGGGCACTTTAATTGGTTGCTATGGGCAACAAAGCGTTTAAGACCTAGACAGTTTTCATACATGTGGCCCATAGAGCATAAGGAGATTTGGTGTTAAGAGTTAAAATTGAATCGACCTCCCTATCTTTTAAACAATATTTAAGATTAAGCTCAATCCTTTCTATGACATAAGCTTGGAAAAATTTGACATTTGAATTGTGTTGGTCTATTAAATGGCTCGCAGCATTGGAAATAGTACGACCTATTAGATTTTTTATATAATTTAAATGCTCTAGGAGACAAGTCTTAAATCTCTGAGAGGTACAACCACCATAATAAAGATCACACTGGTAACAGTGTATCAGATGCTCAACCCAAGTGCTATTACCGTTGAGATCTTGTTTGATATTCTTCTTATGAGTTGTAAATGACATAATGGGTTGGACATAACTACTGTTTTTTTGCAGGGGCAAGTGCCACATCTGTAAAAACCTTTATAGGTAAGCCAAGTCTGTTTATGTGGGCATGAAGAAAACTAATTGGAAGAAAGAAGATTACCCATCGTGATGGGACGTTTGGCAATTACTTTGCATCCTCTGTCAAGAATATTTTGTTGATAATCTGTTTAACCTTGGAAAAGTGAGCTCTATGTTCCAATATGATGATAGGTGCATCATCGGGAGATATCTGTGCGTCTCTAAGAAAAAGTAAATCCTGATGGGATTTGGGACTGACAATTGTTTGGGCACGATTCAAAACCCAGTAAGGGTATCCACAGGTGGTAAGACGTTCCTTAATGCAACAAGAATCAACTAAAAAATCATTGTTAAGGGTGCCATTACGCTTGAGGACCTGTGTTGTGCAGTGCTATTAATTTGTCGGCGCTCCTGGTTCGGTGCGTACTGTTTGTTCTAGCACTGCAGCTGGCATATGTGGAAGCAGGAAGCATTATCATTGGTTCCAGGTGAGACTAATTTTATGAATGGTGTCACTATGTATTTAATGACTGTATATTCAAGGGTTTAGCACGCTATGACTAAGAGGTGACAGCTCAAAACGTGTCAGCCATTTCCCTGCTTTGTGAATTATGCCACATTTTTAGAAAATATTTCCAATAAAGGAGCCTTTTTTCACTGCACCAAGGATTACTGGATTTTTCCTAAACTACATGTCAGGAGATATCACAGAACCTCAAAGCAACTGAAAACAAATGTAACAACTCCAAAAAGACTGCCCCACACCAATCATTGTCATAATGCTATGTGGTACATTTTTTTTCTACAATAGACATGTAATACATGAAAATCAATGGTGGACACTCACAAAAAAATGTTACACTATACGACTAGCAGAAAAAGGAACTAAAATTTAAAAGATCATATTTAATTATAAAGAAAAAAAGACAAAAAAACAAAACCCCAAAAAACCCCCAATCATCCTAATGTAAACTAAACCGTATCCGTTTCTGAAATCTTAAGGGCCGTTCACACGGCTTATTTCTGGGACGGATTGCACCTTTTTGGGCCGCGATTTTGCGCGCAGTACGGTGGAATCCCCCACCCTTTACGGTAGTCCACGTTCTCATAGAGAACTAGGGGTTTTCCGTCTCTCCTCCCCCACTGGCGAACCCGCGGGCGGAAAATGCCCTTTTCATTATCCCCGGGGGATACGCGCCGTGTAATCAAGTCTAGGGGGGCCGGCGAGCAGCCCCCCCCCTTTTTCAAGCCAAATTTGCGGGCGAAATCCCCTGCATTACGGCTTGAATAACCCGGTGCACCCCCTTAAATACTCTGGCTTTTAAAGCGGTGTTTTGGTTTTCTCTGCAACAGTGTCCTTTGCCTTTCTAGCTTCAGCATCTAACCAGCGACAGCGCACCACCAGTACTATACCGGCCAGCAGCACTTGTCTAGGTCCCCCCGATGAAGGGGCCAACCTGATAAATTTGATTTTTTCAAGACTAATCAATTGCTTATATAGGATTAATGGACTTACTATTTTTTAAGGGTGCTTTCACACAAGCATTTTTGGTGCGCTTTTGTACCTTTTTTGTGCGAAATATAGCTTTAATTGCTGTCCTTTCTGTACAAAAAACGCATAAAAACGCCCCAAAAGCTCCGTGTAAACACCCAAGCTAGTTTCCCACGGGCAATTTCGAGCCAAAAAATTTTTCGCGTGTTTGCGCTCTAATACGAGCAAAATGCGCCCTAAATTCGGAAAAATTCACAGCTCTCATAGAGAACAGGGATTACCCCCTCTCCAGGGGCTCAATACGATCGTTTGTACGGCGGGAGATAAGGACTTCATTACTTGCGGCAAATACCGCCCGGAGTATGCCCGTCAGCGAGACTCCCAACACCCGCGTAATTACGCCGTGTGAACAACCCTTTAAAAAGTCCACTGGCTGTTCTATTAAAAATTTTTTTTCAATAAATCGTTACCTTTTGAAAGACAGAAAGGGCCGGTTCACACGGCTTATTCAAGCCGTAATTGCGAGCCGGATGCGCTCACAATTCCGGCTTGAATAAGGGGCGGGGGCGGCCCCCGGGCCCCAAACTTGCATTATCCACGGCGCGTTTTGGCCCCGGAAATGTGCAAGTGATTTCTCCCCCCCCGGGGGATTACCAACGGGGGACGACGGAATCCACTGCTCATAAAAATGTGATTACCGAAATTCTGCGAGGGTTTGGCGCCATGCAGCGAAAAATCCGACCATTACTCCAATCCGGGGGCAAAAATAACCCGTGTGAACGCCCCAAAGGTCCCTTGGGGACTTACTTATACACACTTCATGCGCAACGCGAATGCAAAAACATAAAAATTTCAGATGTTTTAAACAAGAGAGTGTAGCTCGGATCCACATAAAGAATATGGAGGCCTGGTCTAGGTACCAAGAGAGGCAAACCTGTAGAACATAGGTCCCTATATAAACTGAGGTCAACTTACCATTGGTGGATAAGCTCTCACAATTTGATTTAAATATGAACTCCAGATTTCCATGTATACTAAATGTAGGACTGCAGTTAGAAAACAAAATAATTTATTGATTGTTTATCTGTGTCTTAGCATTTGTGTAGTGTTGAGGTGTTTTGTATGCCCAGCATCTAAGACTTCAGTTAATAAATCTCGGAGGATGGATGGAAAAAGCTGATGAAACTTTTCCAAACCAAACTTTTTTTCACAATAAAAAGCGTTGTGGGGAAAGGGGGGGTAAACATATATTAATTATAAGACTGGAACAAGAATAATACCCTTAATTTAATTTATGGGAATGCATAGAAAATCCAAAACCTTTCTTTACCCTGGTGGTTTTGTTTTGTTTTTGTTATGTTTCCCCCGTATTTCATAGATTTAACGTATTGGGCTCTTTTCCTCCATGATATTTTAAAAATTTACCTTACAGTTGGGGGCCATGACCCAAGAAGAGTCCCCACTTGACTGATGGGTTTCACAACTTTAACATCTTTTCTAGCATGTGGGAAAAAAATCTATGTAATTAAGAAAATCTGGTCTTTATGTTTGACGAATAACGGGGTTTTATTGGGTTCTATGCCTTTTTTTATGGTTTTGGCCTGTTTTCCTTTTTTGTATGATGTACCAAATAAAATATATTAAAAAAAAAAATGCAGTTGTGGAACTTTGACCATGACTTGCAGATTATAAATAAAAACAAATACTAATCAGAAAATACTTCAAATCCTAACGTAAAAACCTGACTTTATTTTCAAGGAATTCTTTACAATGTGTTTATAATGTAATATACAATATAGACGTAAAGAATTATAATACACTAATTGGAGAGAAAATCCAAAGATTCTGTCAGAGGAATTCCCAACTAATTTTAAGATGGAAGAAAGCGACACTTATGGTTATGTACAAGGTGCTTTTCACAGCCTGTACAGATCTTTAGTCTCAACTGCAAAAACAGGCATAAGAAAACTATAGAATCTTAAATATCATCTTGACATGGCTCAGGTACTCAAGGCTGCAAAACATAGTGGAGGTGATGGAAAAACTTTATGCAAGGCTGAATCCTTGATAATGGTCAATAGCCTGGATCAGTTTTGCTTTTAGTGTCTCTTTGCTGGTGTATTTTGGGAGATCCAAGAGATTGAAACATGTGTGGGCAACAGGTAGAAAACGTTCTCCTCCGCCTGTTGGCTGGATTATAAGTTTTAAACTTCGCATTCCAAGAATAGGTATCCGGTCACTGCCAGTCAAAAACACTGTAAAAAACAAATACCACATGTTAAAGTAGTGGAAGGAGTCGTGTATTGCTTGTCATTTAACAAGTCAGAAGACTGCACCTCATACACAAAGCCAAGTCACATTATTATACATACTTACATAGTTAGTACGGTTGAAAAAAAGACACGTGTCCATCAAGTTCAACCAAGGGTGGGTAAAATATGGTTGAAGGGAGGGAGACAAGTATTTTAAGCCCAGCCTCCCCACTGGTTAATGCCCTGAAACCCACAAGACAAGAACCAATCTGCTCCAGGGGAGACCCCAGCTTTGACCCCAGAGCCTCCACCAGCCAGGATCCAGAATTTTACATAGCTAAGTACGCATTAATATTCTTTAGTTCCAGGTAGGTATATAAGCCTTTCTTGAAACTCTCTACGGTTCCTGCTGTGACCAGCTCCTCAGGCGGCTATTCCACAGATTCACAGTTCTTACAGTGAAGAACGCTTTTCTCCTCTGGAGATCGAATCATTTTTTTCTCTAGCCGAAGGGAATGTCCCCTTGTCTTTTGATGGGGCTTCACTTGAAATAATTTTTCCCCATACTTTTTGTAGGGACCATTTATATATTTATATTATGACCACTTCCTTCTTTTGACAGTGACAGCACGTAGCTTAGAAAGAAAAATCTCATGTCCTGAGCTGGCTTGGTGGGTATAAAAGGTGTGCTACAGGTCGTCTGCACACTTATCCTGTCATGGACAAAAACGGGGCGACTTATCAGAGCTGCGAAAGGTTTTGGTTTTCAGGACAAGGGTGGCGGTATTTCTGACACTACACAGTTTGTAAATCATTCACGTGTTACTGTGGTTAAAATGTACTGTGAGTAGACAATGTGACCGTTGGAAATAAGCGATGTAGAAACAACGAAGCAGCACGTGTCATTGCTGTGAAAGGTGAAAATTGGGTACAAAAATGTGCTAGGTCGAACTGACCGAGCTACTGTGGAGCAGCTACCCAGCAAAATGAACCAAGGGGCTGCCACACCTCTCAAACAGTTCAGTGAACCCTACTGCACATAGGGCTCTGAAGCAGATGGATGTCACCGCACCACTGCTAACCAAGTTGCATCAGCAGAGAAGGTCAGCTGTTCTAATGTTATGGATGACTGGTGCGTTCATTCAATATTTTTTCATTTAAAATCTGCTGGGTCAGTGTGTGGCCACCCACAGGATATGCTCACAGCCTATGTTTTCAATTGTAGGCCTCGTCATATTGTGCCATATGTTAACCTATGACAATAGGATTTGAAATTTACCCTGCCATCTGCTCATGCCCTTAAAATTAATTAATTCATCGATATTTCTACAGAAGACTAGATGGGCATGTCCCCTTTAAAATATAAAGTGCAGCAGAATATTAAATTATTATTCATACCATAACCATATGTGAACAACTATATATAAAAGGATAACACAACAGCTGTATTAGACCATTAAGAAATACTCACGTAAAAATTGCTTTTTCTTCTCTAGCGGTAACTCATGGAAAACCTCCCAAAATATTTTTATGGTAGGATGATCGGCCCAGTACTCTCCTTTATATTCAGTATGCTAAAGAAGACAGAAGTTTAAGGAGTATTAGTGTACAGTCAATAATATAGAAAGATGCACCTGCCTAGATGTGACCAGCTAGAAATAAATACAACAAACATCTAGGGCCACATGTATGAACCCGTTTAGGACTAAAATTCACTTTTGTTGCCCATAGCAACCAATCAGAGCACCTCTCATTTCTCCAGAGCACTATATGAAATGAGAGGGTGCTTTGATTGGTTGCTATGGGCAACAAAGTGAGTTTTAGACCTAGACAGTTTTCATATATTTGGCCCTAAGTGCAGAAATCACCGGTCGTATTATTTTTAAGAAAGTATGAGAAAAAAAAATTAGACATAGCATTCTTTGAACAGGTCTACTACATACACCAACAAGTCGTAACATTACTGCCATCTGCCTAATATTGTGTAGGTTCCGCTCACGTGTCCCAAATTGCTCTGTCTAAAGCATGGTCTCCACAGGATATCTGAAACTGCCCTGTGATATCAGGTACCAAGATCTTTTCAGCAGATTCACAAGGTGGGATCCCATAGATGCTCAATCGAATTGAGATCTGATGAATTTGGAGGCCAAGTGAACACCCCAAGCTGCGCTTGTGCAGCTCTCTCTAATTCAGATCTATGGGAGTTCCAAATGTAGCCGATTGATTGTACTCCGCTATATACGGAACTACCATAGAAAAGAATGAGGGAAACTCTGCAAGCACGGCCATCTTCCTATTTGCTGAGGCTGGCCCTTGGTGAGCTCGGAGATGGCCTCAGAAAGGGATTTTAAAGTGATGTTTGATGTGAACAGAAAAAAAAAAAAGTTTGATACAATTTTTTTGTTTTATACTATTCAAGTTTCACATTAAACAACCTGTTAAATTAATTTATCAGATTATTCTGGTCATGTGTATACCAAATGTGTTGCTTTTATGTCTTTTCATGTAGTGAACATACCAAAAAATTATTTGTACTCTAAATCGCTTATATTTGGTCTTACTCTCTTTAGTACTTTTTTATAACCCAATTTTACATCTAGATAGATATATATATATATAAACAGCAGCACACCAAAAAGAAACCCACAGTCAAAAATTAGATTCAGGGTGCCAGCAGCAATCACTTCCGATACAAGAAGCTCTCCAAATACAAAATAGAAAAAATCCACGGCACTCCAAGGTAGTTTCAAGAAACAAGGTGGTTTATTCCCCCATGCATAATACACAGCATAATATAGTATACAAACATTAGTATAGATCAATATAATAATTATAATAATTATTATATTGATCTATACTATTGTTTGTATACTATATTATGCTGTAAATTTCTCTTAATTTTTAACTAATTGATCTTACTATATATTGTTCACTTTGTTAATACACACACTGCTTGACAAAGGCTCCGTGAGGGAGCTGAAACGTCGCTCATTGAGCATGGGGGAATAAAACCACCCCTTGTTTTTCTTCTCTGGAAACTTTTACCTTTTTGGGGTTGATTAAATAATATTAACTATCTATTTCACACCAATCTGTTTGGTAGGCCAGGGGTGAGACCACATGGCGTGTCTCCTGGCCACAAAACCAATTCTAAATTAAACAAAGGTTTACGGATTTTCCAAGTAAAACAGCAGCTTTACTGGCAAAACTGCAGTCTTGAAGAGGTCGGCCTTCATGACTCCTTGGTTTTGCAAGTGAGACTGCAGTTTACCTGCAAAATCACATGGCTGTTACTTTATTTGAAAGCTACATTTGCCACATGGCTCCATTCCTAGAGCCTCCTGACCTTTTCATAAGCTCTATAGGCAATGTTCGCGGGTGTCTGTAACATCCCAGAGTTTAGACATGACTCACTGTTTTTCCATTTATATTGTGATACCTTTGTTTTATGCAGATCTCACAATGAAACACTCTAATCCAGTCTGTTTACTAACCTTCTCCAATTCCTTCCAGTCATAGTTGGTGTTGCCAATAACCATAGCCTGCAGCTCATTTGGCTGAAAGAGCTCTAGGACTCGACCTCCACACACCTTGTGAAACCCTGCATGAAACGCATCAAATAAGGAAGCCACTGAAGGATTGAAGATGTAGTCCACATAGGCGTTCACAAATTCTTGCCTGTGAATCAAACAGAAATCTATGAACAGAACCTGAAAGAGCAATAAGTATTCAGTAATTACCAATTCAGTTTATAATATAATGTTACAGTAAGGAATTGAAAGTGCTAAAATCCTTTAAACAAGGCTAGGAGCGAGCAACAGCGACCCTTCAGCATTTGAAAAACATGATTTTCGTACTTACCGTACAATCCCTTTTGTCTGATTCATTGGGGGACACAGCACCTTGAGTATAGGCCCTTACCCTAGGCGTACACAAAAGTGTTGGCTCTGCCTAGGCATGCTATATCCCTCATACAGACGCCAGGCTACTCAGTTGGTGCAAAAGCAGTAGTAGGAAGGATTAACCACAGTCCGATTCTAGAAAGAGAATGTCAGAACAAGAAAAGGAACAGAAGGAAACAAGAAGGGCAGTATCTGTGTCCCCCAATGAATCCAATGAGATTTTAGAGTAAGTACAAAAATCCTGTTTTCTCGTTAATATCATTGGGGGACACAGCACCTGGGGATGTCCAAGAGCAGTCCCATAGGATGGGGAAAAAGAGAGAGAGTCGCTAGCACACCACTGCATGTAGTTCCTTACAACCCAGGCTTGCATCAGCTAAGGCCAGGGTATGAATTTGGTAAAAATTTTGTGAAGGTGTGAAGAGAGGCTCAGGTTGCAGCCTTGGGAACCTGGGAAGCTGAGGCACAATGCCGAACCATCCAGGGGACCGAATCCAGTTGGCAATAGTAGCTTTAGACGCCGCCAGACCTCTATGTGGGCCCTCTGGAATAACAAAAAGGGAGTCGGAGTGCCTAAAGGATTGATTGGCGGTAAGGTAGATCAGAACAGCCCTGACAACATCCAAACAATTCAGAGACTGTTTCTGAGGGTGCAAGGGGGAGGGACAAAAGGGAAGAACGATGTCTTCATTAAAGAGAAAGGAGAAGACTACCTTGGGGAGAAATAAAGGCACAGGACGAAAGACGACCTTGTCCTTATGAAGAACTAGAAAAATGGGATTTTTGTACTTACCGTAAAATCCGTTTCTCATCCAACACAGCACCTTGGGTATAGGCTGTTGCCTTCGGAGGCGGACACTAGGCGGATCAAACGTGTTAGACCCGCCCCGCCGGCCTATATCCCTCCTGCTGACGCCAGGCTGAACAGTTGGTACAAAAGCCGTGGCTGAGTGGAGGAACAGAAGAGAACCCTAATTCCCTGGCGAAAAAAATTGAGGGCGGGACCTGTGTCCCCCAATGAATTGGACGAGAAAAGGATTTTACGGTAAGTACAAAAATCCCATTTTCTCGCCAATAATTCATTGGGGGACACAGCACCTTGGGATGTCCAATAGCTGTCCCAGAGGGTGGGCAACTAGAAAACTTCATCAGCATTGACAAGCATCAGCCCACTGCTACTTGAAGTACCTTACGGCCGAGAGCTGCAGCAACCGAGGCCAAGGCATGAGTTGGGTAGAACTTAGACGAGGTATGGGCCGAAGTCCAGGTGACAGCTTTGCAAACCTGCAAAAGCGGAGGCATGAAGCCGCTCCAACCACGCTGCCCCAACTGGTCGTGGGGAGCGAGCCGTGACCCGCGGAACAATGGACCAGATCCGGCTGGCAGCGGCGGCCTAGAGGACGCCAGGCCCCTGCACGGACCCTCAGGAATGACCAAGAGGGGTGCGCGCACCAAAAGGACCCGAAACAGAAAGGTAGAACCGAACGGCCCTGACCATGCCTAACCAACGTAACTATCGTCTTCAAAGATGAGAGGACGAGGGGCAAAAAAGAGAACAGGACTATGTCTTCATCGATATGAAATGATGAAACCATCCTAGGGAAACATGCCGGAACAAGACACAGAGTATCCTGGTCCTTCCGCAGAACCCACAACAGGGGCCTGCAGATAGAGCTGCCCGTACAGACACTTGGTGGCTAGAAGTGGTGGCCACGCAGCAGGCCACCTTCCATAAAAGTAAACACAGGGAGACTTCCCGTGGAGGCCCGAAAGGTGCAGACTGTCTGATTTCCCAAACAAGCATTGAATCCCACGGTTCGATAGGCCTACGAACCAGAGGGACCTAACGCATGACCCCCTGCAATAAAAACCTTAACCTGTGAGCGGAGGCCAGCTTGCGCTGCACAGAATCGGCGAATCGAACTCTGCCCTTTCAAGTGGGAGAGGGCGAGCCCGAGCTCCAGGCCAGACTGCAGAAAAAACGGCACCCTTGGAGTAGAACATACCAAAGGGTGAAATTTCTGGGCAACAGATCCAGGTGGACTGAGGCCTGCATGCTCGAATCATGGTCTGTATAACGGAACCCGACAAACCCAGAGGATCTAGGGTTGCAGTCTCAACAGCCCCGCCGTGAAACTGCAACCGCGGTACAGTGGGTTGGAGCAGAGGGGCCTGCGACAGAAGGCCTGGGCGTAAAGGAGATGGTTAAGGACCGTTTGCCAATCGGGCCCGAGGTCCACGTACCCCGACCTGCGGCCCTTATCCCAAGGTGAAGGGCACAGCTGGTATCCTCTCGGACTCGAGGCACTTGAGCTCTCGAGGAAGAAAGGCCCAGGGTTAAAAGAAGAAAAGACGGGTCAGACCAACCTGCACCAAGGCAGGACCAGCAAGTCCACTGCCAGGCCATATAACTCGGGCTCTAAGGATTGAGCCGAGACGCCACCATGCCGACATCTCGCGTACCTCACCTCTGGCCAGAAAGGCGAAGCACTTCCAACAGATGATTGGCCAAATTGGTTTTCCACCCCTGGAAGGGCAGTTGCCGACCAGGGTGGTACCGCTGCTCTGCCAACGAAGAACCCTCGCAATTATCTGAGAGAACTGCTCGGCCTCTGGAACCACCCTGAAGATTCAGACATGCCACAATTGTGGTGTTGTTGGACCGAACCCGAACAGGGTGCCCCCGGATGAGAGGGGAACCCAATGAGAGAGCGCTTAAGGAAATAGTTTGGGGTTCCAGCACATTGATCTGACGACTGGCTTACCCGAGTGACTAGAGACCCCGCGTCGTCCGGGAGCCAGAAACGGGGCCCCACCCCAAAACGCTGGTGTCTGTGGTGATGACCAGCCATTGCGGGGACAGAAATTACCTTCCTTGAAGTAACACCGGGAAGGCTGGCCCCCCGCCCAGGCGGAGACGAACCTGGGGTGGCAGGCGCCCCGCTGAGACCCAGGCCAGTGGAGACCTGGGTCCCTGAGGCAGGAGTGCCCGCTGCAGGGCGCGAGCAAGGAGTTGCGCAAAGGACCACGCCTCTGAGGCGGTCCTCAAGCTGCCAAACCTTCGCATGCAACTCTGAAGAATATGCCGGATGTGATTCAGACATAGGGGAATGATTAAGTGCTGCACCTTCCAGAGGGGAGAGAACCCTCTGGAACCAGAGTGAGAATAAATCATCCCTCGAAATTCCATCCCAAATGATGGAATCAGGCCGGGATTGCTGCAAATTAACCATCCAGCTAAAGCACGCTGCAAACTTCAGGGAATCCTGATGCTGACCCAGCAAGCGCATTTGAGGGGGGACCAATCCCCTGATGCGAAGGATCGTCATCAGGGGTGGCAAGAGCTACATGAGGACTCTTGGTGCAGCTGCGAGGCCGAACCGCAGAGCTCTGAACAGAGAACTGGTGAGAGCCTACCATGAACACGCAGGAACCGCTGATAGACCTGGGACATCGGGACGAATAACAACCTGATGCCCAAAGCAGCTGAAAAAACTCTCTGCACTCCCGAGAGGCTACCGCTGACCGGAGCGACTCCAAGTGGAAACCGGGCCCATACGCATACCGGTTGAGCTCTTTAAGGGCCGACATCGGCTCTAGTGAGCTGCCCTTCAGGGGAACCCTAAAGGGATTTGAATAAGAAAGAAAGAACGCTCAGACTCGGAGGCCGGCATAATCCCTCCTTGCAGGAGGAGAGTGCGGACTGCCAGAGGGAAACCGACGCCCGAGCCAGAGCTGCGGAGGCAGCTGCAACCGTGCTAGGGAAGCCAAACAAAGTGAATCCTGAAGTGGTGACCCTGCAAATCCAGGAACCCCTGACCTGAACCTGCCAGATCCCCTGGAACTGGAGGAATTGCCCCCACCCCAAAACCGATTCTCGGGTGGGGGCCGGCTCCTCAGACCAAGCGCTAGTTGGGCAAAAGGCGCTTGCGCATTCTGCGAGACTGTCACGTTAATGCCGCTGCACAAGCTGGCCCTGAGGGGGGAGCATACTATGACCCTCTGTGGCCTCCCAAAAACACTTACCGCAAGAAAGCGGAAGGGCAACCAATAACTCCTTGGCAGCTGCAACCCCCGTCAAAAATTCTGCACTGGCCGACGCTCTAGCCATAAAACGGTTGACACCAGCAAGACCTTACTGGGACCTCAGAAAACCTGAGAACTGGAAAGCAAGATTCCACAACTCCCTGTGGAATTTCCAGCTGATAGCCGCTGCTGCAGCTGCTACGACCAGACCATGCAAGCTGAACTGCAAAAGAAGCAAGCGCAGGGGCAGGGCTGCCCCGGCCGCCCCCAAGGCGGACTTACAACAACCCGTGAGGACGCCTGTCTGTGCCGTCATCAAGGACCGCCGCATAGACTACTTGATGGCCGTAGACTACTTGAGCCGGGTGACTGGGGTGTCCCCTGATGGGACCACCGACCACTATGACCCTGATCCTCCAGGAAAAGGCGAAGCGACTTAAGTCGTCTGGCAGGAAACAAACGCCTGACCGGATGTTTCTGGGAAACAGTACCAATTTCAGGTGTGCAAAGGGAACACCAAACCCCTGTCGCCTGCCCGCCTTAAGGGAGACTCCTCCGGGAGGCTGAGACATCCTCACCCCTAACATGAAAGAGTCTCTGACAGCTCTGATAAGGGCTTGGACCGCTGCTGTCATCCTATCAACCCTGTCTGGCCCATAGCCAGAGACAGGGGAGACTCCCACAGAGGCCGCATCCAGGCCCGGAGCTTTCACATCCATCCCAAATAGCCCAGCTAAGGGCTTAGACCGCTGCTGCCACATCATCACGTCTGTCTGGCTCAGTGTCAGAATCAGAGGAGTCCCCACTTGAAGAAGCCGTATCCAGGCATGGAGCTTCTATCTCCGACCACTGTCTGATGGGAGAGAGTTCGGGTGATAACAAGGCAGAGAGAAATCTAACCCTCTACCGCTAACACTCCGTACGGGCTGCGTCGAGCGCTGGACCCTGGAAGGTGCGAGGCTGGGCAGCGAGCAGCGACGGCGAAACCACAACCTGGGGCACCCTCAACAGGATGCCCACTGCTAGTGAGCGAGATGACATGGCCCATTATGGGGCCACTGACCACCGGCAGGGGGCGTCGGGCCCAGTGGTGGGCAGCAGCGGAGCAGCACAATGGCACAAGGTGCACTGGGGCTAGCCAACCAGAATATTCTGTGGCAGCAGGCAACTCGCCACTGTTTTGGGCACGGGCGGCTTTAACCCCTCATCCTTAAAAACGGACATGGCTGCAACGCGCACGGGGCAGTGATGGATGGCCCACAGGAGGCCAACTTACCATCCCCAAGGTGCTGTATCCTCCTCGGGAGCCAGGAAAGGGGGCACGCCATCAGGACGGCGAACGCCGGAAAAACTGCGTTTAGGCTCCGCCCCCGAAAGGCCCAGGCTGCTGGAGGTCCTGC
The DNA here is from genome assembly GCA_025379985.1 of Phyllomedusa bahiana. Classification (NCBI taxonomy): domain Eukaryota; kingdom Metazoa; phylum Chordata; class Amphibia; order Anura; family Hylidae; genus Phyllomedusa; species Phyllomedusa bahiana. The sequence goes on from JAODAL010009107.1 coordinate 99,129, forward strand.
CCCATCCTGGGAGGGGATCGGACCTGTTTGGAGCCACCAAAGGGTCTCAGGATCTGGGCGCATAGTTTAGGAGCTTTTGTTGAGGCAGGACACAAACAGAACCACATCTGGAGTGCCCCACTTCCGACAAAAAAGACGAATCACCTCCGGCAGAGGTGACCATTCCCCGGGATCCACTGAGGTCTGGCTGAGGAGGCCGGTGATCCAATTCTCTACTCCTACAATATATACCGCTGAGTGGGACGGAACTGAAGTGATTGGAATTTGAAACCATCACCCTTCAAGGAATACATCTAAGGATGTAGTGAGCATTTTTACTCCACAGACTGTTCAAATTTTTTTTTTTAGCATTTATATACTTTTAGCAAAATATATGGTTTTCCAAAAAGCTTAGTCTTTGAGTAAAGTGGTTTTCTCACCACAATGCTTATCTTTTAACATGTAAGAAAAGGTAAATGAAGACTATTACAAAAAAGATTGCGGTTTTGATTTTGATTAATTCAGGAGAAACAAGATTGCTCCACAAGCTCCTGTCCGACCATAGTAAGTCACCACATATACCCCATATGTTATCGTAAATTGTTGTTTAGGCTCATGCAGGACTCGCAAGGGAAAGAGCAACATTTGGCTTTTGAAATTCAGATTTTACTGGACTGGTTTTCAGGTGCCACAACAGATTTTCAGAACTCTTGGGGCACCAGTAAACATTTTGCTGACATTATTATAAAGTGCCATGCTGCATTTGCATAGCCCCTCAGGTGCTAGTACAGTGGAAAACCTCTAGAAGTATCCCCATTTATGAAACCACCCCCCTCAGTGAATACATCTAGAAATCTAGTGAGCATTTTGATTTCACAGGTGTTTTCTATGAATTAGTGTGCAATGACTGTCGCAAAGTGAAAATGGCACTTGTGGTTCTAATTTTTTTGCCTGGACATACAACCAATATGTCCAATATGTTGTACCCAACTTTTGATAATAATGTCATGTATGTAAACTTAAACACTTTTTTTTTTTTTTTTTTTTACCATAGGGAAGGGAAGGGTCACCATTGATGTGGCATTTGAAACACAAATATTGCAGAGTCTCTTAGGTACTAGTAAACTGTTAACCCCTGAAACCGGACCCAATTTTTCAAAACTACACTCTAAGGAATTCATCTAGACTAAGCCATTCCATTCAATATGATCCTATAATAAACATATCCACTCACTGGATAACATATAATCCTAAGGGTTGATGGATGCCAAAGTATTGAATCCATCACTAGCATCTGTTCAACGGATACTTTAAAGGAGTTCTCCATTTTGGGCAATTGCTATATTTTTTTATTTTTTTTTACAAAGCTCCCTTGACAGTTAGCTGATCATAAACTGTCCTCCTGCAGGAACCCCTAATGAGCAGCAGTAATCTGTGGAAAAATATGTAATGTGGAATAAATCTTTTATTTGCCTGCATTGCTACAATAGGTGAGATGAAGCATTACACAGTGTCCACTCACACCAATAGTTTGTCTGTGTAATGCAGGACTGGACATGTCTTCTAGGGTGAGAGAGACTCTTTGTAACTCTTCTCTAGTCTTGTCAAGAGATGAAGATCCTGAATAAAAGACCCACATTTTGTAACTCAGAATTAACTAAAAGGGTGTATGAAAATATATTTTCTATGCTAAACAAACACTTTAAGTAGTTTCAGTGACATCAATGCCATTTATAGACAGTTATCACTGAAGTTTGCTCAAGTAGAGAAGCAAGGATGTCCCTCCTCTCTTTCTCCAGGTCTTGGTGGAACTTCTGAAAGGCACCCAAAACAGTATGTTTTATATTTGTCAAAACACACAGGCCATACTGTATATGGATAGTTACAATTCCGGTCCTTCCCCTTCCAATCACTGTTCCTCTACTCCTCCAGAGCAGCGATACTACTGACAGTGGCTGTAGGCACCATCTGGGCAATGTATTAGATTCTATACTATAACAGTTGAATATTTTGCAGGCTTCCTTTAGAGGTATACCTCCAAGGGAAGCCATAAACATGATGTGAATGCAGTCTTAGAAGCCCAGGAGAAAAAAAAAAAAGTTTCCATGTGTTTGAGATGCTGTCCAAATATCCATTTCTCTTTCTAGGTTAACAGTGTTATAGACACCTTTGGGAACACCTATTCTGTATTCAGCACATTTTAAAATATGTACATATTCTGTGCTAGTCAAGATAATGTATATACATTTTTGTATTATCTTGAACCCAACATAAAAAGTTTTCCCAAAAGTGTCAAGAAAATTGTTACCCTTCAAAGAGAAACGGATGTTCTTCGAGGCAGCAACCCGCGTACGTATTTTGTGCATGGCAACTTTTTTTTTCCTGTGAATCTAAAACCGCATTTACATCCACAATAAAGATAGCCTGCGATATAATCATATCTAATATTATATCTCCTCCCTTTTTCCTATGTATAATAGAGAAAAAAAATAATTGCATTAAAGCCATACGCCATGTGAAAAATGCAACTGAAGTCTTACACTACTCAAAATGGTACCAATAAAAACTAAACCTTATCCCTCACCCTGCAAAAAATAAGCAAACACAGTGTCAGAAAAATATAAAAAAAAGTTAGGTCTGGTTCACATCTGTGTTGGGATAGGGAGGAAAAAAAAATGGAACCGCTAACTGATGTATAAACTAATAGCTATCCATTTGTATCCATTCACTATTGATTGTAAAAAAAAATACAGGCAGTCCTCGACTTATACCATTCCAACTTACATCTGTCCCCTAGTTACAAACGGAGACTTATGAGCAGCAGCAGAGGGTGGCGGAGATCCCGGCAACACCCGAGACCGAAGTACGGCCGGATCCGAGCGTTAGGTGCGGAGCGGGAAGAGATTGAAAGCTGCGGCCTGTGGAGACGGGGAGAGAGGCGCAGCGTAGCTTCCGGGAGGAGGCGCGCGGCAAGTGAGAAAGCCTGCGAACGGACGGGAGACAGCGGCGGGAGGCAAGCTGCAGAGGACCCGTACCTGGTGACGGAGCTACATCCCAAGGCCCCGAACTCACCGCAAAAGGGGTCAGCTGACAGCCCGTGGGCTGCGCAGGTACCGGGTATCAGGGGAGACCGTGGACAGAGTGCAGGGGCGCAGGTCAGCGCAAGTTTATATCTCTCACCAGTGGGATAGCTCTCCTCTGGCCCGTCCTGGACTATTATTAGAGGGTTAAGACTGGCCGAGTGGAGGCCCCTGTTTGGGACTTTGAGGTGGCCCAGCATAAGCCTCATAGCCATATACACATTAGAACGCGGCTGCCCGCCTGCGCTTTGGGGACACTGCTACCAGAGGGAATACCGGCTGGATCCACTTGCTGCATAACAGTATTTGGCCCTCAGTGAAGTAATACAGCCTGCGTGCCTTCCCTGTCTTCCCTGCACCACGGCGATATGCCTTCCATAGCACAAACAGCCGCGGCAATGCAACGCAAACTGACAGAAATGTCTCTGACCCGATCCACCCCAGGCCCGATCCCACAGGAGGAATCTGCCTGCGCCGCTTCTCTATCTGCAAATGCTGATGCACCTGAAGACTCCAGATCCTTGAGCGGGAGTGTCATAGCCACTGGAGATGGGGGGGGAATTGTCACAGGGCACTGAGGATATGGACTGGAAAGCTTACATAAAATCCATCCCTACTAAAGAAGATTTCAAAGGTCTAGTTATGGAAGTGAAGGAGGCGTGTAAAAAAGAGATTGCCGCCCTGCAACAGAGCTTTACACATATGATGGACAGAGTTGATAATCTAGAGGAATCCCATGATGAGACCAGATGACATATCTCACATTTACATCTCACGGTTAACAACCAAGCCCAAGCCTTGCGGGAGACCTCACGTCATCTTGAGGACCTTGACAACCGGGGACGGAGAAATAACATCCGAATTAAGGGACTACCGGAATCCAAGGAGAAAGAAGATCTTCATGCTGTACTGAATGAGGTGTTTAACAGTCTATTGGGTGAACCGGCTACCAATCACATACAACTTGACAGAGCACATAGGGCCTTGAGGGCGAAGGACCTAACTGGCAGACCAAGGGATGTGATTTGCTGCGTCCACAGTTTCTCCGTCAAAGAGAGAATTATGTCTAAAGCTAGGCTACAAAAAGAAGTGAAATACAGGGATACTCAGATCCAGCTCTACCCGGATCTTGCCTGGGCCACACTCCAGAAACGTCGCTGTCTGAGGCCTCTCCTTTCGCTCCTTAAGGACAGTGGAATCCCATACCGGTGGGGATTTCCCTTTTCGCTGACGGCGACCAAAAATGGCAGATCTTCGTCCATCCGAACCCACGCAGACCTTCCGTCATTTTGCTCTGATTTGGGCTTGGTGACCCCGGACATTCCGGACTGGGAATTAGAGGCACCACTCCCGGCCCCTCCACCGGTCTGGAGCCAAGTCCAGAAGCGGAGAAAACACCCACCCACGCCCAGATCGCCAAGATCTCCTGCTGCCCCGGAGGGTCAGGGATGACCCAATACAAGAAGCTTAGGGATTTATATACAAGGGCGATCATTATGTCACTACACCGTTGCTGCCGGTTTTTTGCCATCGTTTCACGACCATAAGTTTTTTCATTTGCTTCTTACCTAGTGTCCTGTGAGGAAGGAGAGGCTCCTTCTTCCTTCCCCTCCTCCCCCCTCCCTTTATCTCCCCCCCTTTTTTTTTTTCTCTCCCTTTCCTCCTTTTCTCTCTCTCCCCACCCTTCTCTCCCATTTCCCTGCTCCCTCTTCCCCGCCTTCCCTCTCTCCTTCTTTACCCAGCTCACATAAGGGCCGAGTTCTGGGAGAGCACCATTGCGGCTGCATCTGACAGCTTTCCCCATTCAGGTTGGCCTACCAGATAGGTCTCTCCCACTTGTGGTGGTAGCTGCCGCATTTCTGAACTTGAACCTTCCCAGGATGCGAGCAATCCTGGTGTATACAACAATGATGCCTGCCCATTGGGCATCACTCTTTTTTGTTTTTCATATGCTGTTTACAAGTTGTTTCAGTGTATATTTGTTGTCTCCCCCATCCCTGGTGTGTCTTGTATGGGACCATTCCTCCTTGTCCGGAGACCAGAGCCATGATTGGGTCCCCCCAGCTTACCTTCCCTATGGCTAAGTTTATATCACTTAACGTGAAGGGCCTCAATTCTGACATCAAGCAGCGTCTCCTGTACTCTGAATTGAAGTCTTCTAAGGCTGACATAGTGTTCGTGCAGGAGACGCACTTTGATAAAGAGGGAAGCTTCTCCTTCACCAAGGGAATATATTCAAGTGCTTATATCGCTTCGCAGTCGCGGAAGAGAGCCGGGGTGGCTATCCTGCTCTCTAGAACGTGCCCTATCCAGGTCCAGCAGGTCACTTCAGACGCCCATGGCAGATATATAATCCTTCAGGGTCTTTTGGGAGGATCCCCAATAGTCCAATGTAATCTATATGCGCCTAATAGTTCCCAGATCAGGTTTCTTAAACGGGTGCTCTCTAAGGTATCCAGGTTATTACCGGCTTTGGTGCTGGTGGGGGGTGACTTTAACGTCTCTTTCTCGGATTCCATGGATAGACTTCAGGTCAAAGACACACCACTGTCCCGAACGCAAAGAGGGCTTTCTAGAGAGTTTCGTAAACTGATTCGCTCCTATGCATTGTTTGATCTCTGGCGTGTGCTCCATCCCACAGATAGGGTATTCTCATTTTATTCCCTGCCCATAGGTCGCACACCCGCATTGATTACTTCTTCGGGAACATTTTGGCCCTGAGGAGGGTGTTCGACGCGGATGTGGGTGCCATCACGTGGTCGGACCACGCCCCGGTGACCCTCACCCTAAACCCTGGGCTGGCAGGTAGTAGAAAATGCCATTGGCGTTTAAACGAAAGTCTAATCAAAAAGCTGGAATTGCGAGTAAAGGTGAGGTCCTGCCTCGTGGAATACTTCGAGACTAATGAGGGCTCAGTGTCATCGGGTGCTACGCTCTGGGAGGCGCATAAGGCGGTAGTCTGGGGGTGCTGTGTGGCCCTGAGCTCTCACATTAAGAGGGACAGAGGTGCACAAATGGGAGCGCTCACGCAACAACTGAAGGAATTAGAAGCTAAGTTACTCAATAAACCCTCCAGACCGATTCTCCGACGTATAGTAGCTGTGCGAAATCAGCTAAAGACCCTGGCAGTGGACGGAACGGAGAGACTGCTGATGTATTCCAGACAAAAATGTTATGCTAAGGGGAATAAACCCCATACCCTGTTGGCTAGGCAGTTAAGAAATGAATTGACGGGGGGAACCCCCCCAAGCCCTAAAAGATCGCTCAGGCACCCTGGTATATGACCCAGAAGCCATGTCCCGCATCTTTAGGGATTATTTTTCAGCTCTTTATTCTTTGCCCGACACCTTGCCCTCAAACGCGACTCATAGACGTGATTTGATTGAGGATTTTTGGGGTAAATGTAACCTTCCTAGACTTCCTCCAGAAGCGTTGGCGGAGCTTAATGCCCCGATCTCTCCGGAGGAAATCGAAGGTATCTTAAAGAATATGCCTAGCGGCAAGGCCCCTGGTCCGTATGGACTGACATACTTATATTATCAAACCTTTTTTCCTCAACTATCGGATTATATGACATCCCTGTATAACTCGTTTCTACAGGGTTCCCCAATACCGGCCACTATGTCCCATTCATATATCACTCTTATCCCCAAACCAGATAGAGACCAGACGAACCCAGCGAATTACAGGCCCATAGCTCTGCTAAATTCAGATTTGAAGATCTTTACGAAACTTCTGGCGGATCGCCTGGCCCCCTGGCTCCCCACGCTGATCCATAAAGATCAAGTGGGATTCGTGGTGGGCAGACAGGGCGCCGACAATACCTGAAGGGCCTTGGATTTGATAGAGATTATCAACAGGGAGGATCAATCGGCTCTATTTTTGAGCTTGGACGCAGAAAAAGCGTTTGATCGCTTAAGTTGGTCCTTCCTGTTCACAACATTGGAGGCCTATGGTCTGCAGGGCCCTTACTTAGAAGCGGTGCGTAGTCTATATCAAAATCCAAATGCCACAATCCGACTGCCCCATAGTATGTCAGCTCCCTTTCCGATCATGAATGGGACTGGGCAGGGATGCCCGCTCTCCCCGCTCCTATTCATAATGTCTATTGAACCCCTGGCAGCGGCAATTCGACTGCACCCGGACATCAGAGGGGTAGTAGTACGCAATAGGGAATACAAGCTTTCACTGTTTGCCGATGATATACTTCTGTCTCTGACCTCCCCACATACGACTTTACCTAATTTACATTCCTTGTTAAGGGACTTTGGTAGGCTATCTGGGTACAAGGTGAACACGAAAAAGACAGAAGCTTTGCCCATTAACATACCGGATGCTCAGACGGCCTCTCTACGGGCCAACTTCCCTTATAACTGGAAAACCGATGCGATAAAATACTTGGGGGTTCACTTGACAGACTCATACACTACAGTATACAGACAAAATTATCCCAAATTATTCGCTGAAATTAGGAAGTTGTTGGACCAATGGCATCGTCTACCTCTTTCCTGGTTTGGGAGGATTGCGTCTATCAAAATGACGATCCTCCCTAAATTGCTTTATTTCTTGGAATCCCTCCCAGTCCAGGTACCTATGCGGGAGCTCAGGACTATACATCCGGCTATAATTCAGTTTATATGGGCACGGCGGCGACATAGAGTACCGAAGAGTGTTCTACTAGCACCAAGGTCGGCGGGGGGTCTAGGGGTTCCAGACATAATTAAATATTTTTGGGCTGCCCAACTACGGAGAATTCCGGGATGGTTGTCCTTGTACGCCTATACAGTTGGGTAGAGATTGAAAAACTTTGGCTGGCCCCTATACAACCTAACTCTTTTGTGGAAAAACCTCGAAGTGCAAACTGGATAGAAAGCTATTGGGTCCCATGACTCTTTTGAGGGATGTGTGGCGAATCTGCTCCAAATGTTTCTCCTTGTGTTCTGAGGCCTCGCCAATGACATCTTTCCTGTTTCACCCCCTTTTACCGGATAGCTTGTCAACGGCCAGTTTTAAACCCTGGTTTGATAATCGACTATTTAGGTTTGCGGATATAGTTAACTTTAGGACTAGGAAACTAATGTCCTTTGAAGAGATTCAGTCGTCCTTCCGGTTGTCAGACCAGGGGTTCTACTCATATCTACAAATTGGCCATTTTATGCGCCAGGTACTCCAGCCTGACAGGGTATCACCTCCAACTAACTTTGAAAAGATCTGTAAAGCTGGCAGGTCTACCAAGGTACTCATCTCGGCCATCTATCAGATGCTATGTGTCCCAGACCCAGAGAATCCCCCGAGACATAGGTATATGGACCGCTGGGATAGGCACGTGGGAATGAACATTCCCTTAGAAGAATGGAGGACCATCTGGAGGAGAGCATCTAAGACATCCATCTGTGCGCTGTATAAAGAAAACCAGTACAAGATCCTGTACTTTTGGTACCATATGCCGATGCTGATACATAAATTCAATCCTACGGTGTCAGACCATTGTTGGAGATGTCGGAATGGGGGGTCACATCTTTCACATTTACTGGAACTGTGTGCTAGTTCAGCGTTTTTGGATTAGAGTGCGGGATCTCCTACATGAGGTGTTGGGCTCGCATTTATCTTTGGATCCACAGTTTTTCGTACTGAATCCGACGCCCCATCCTGTGGGGAAAGCTGAGATGCAGCTGGCCCTGCATATTTTGACAGCAGCAAGATGCCCGATTGCTAGATGCTGGAAATCCCCCCTTCCTCCCTCTGACAATGATCTTACTAAACAAATACAGGATGTACGCAGAATGGAGTATCTTACAGCTCTCCTCAATAACCAGATGGATAAGTTCCTGAAGATCTGGAAGCCCTGGGATGCCCATGTGATTCAAATTGGCATGGCTTAACTGGCACCCTCGGGATGATGAGAAATGGTTCCTACCCCAATGTTTGTCTCTTGTGTCTCCCCCAGTGTTTCTGTCCTGTCTTGATGGATTGTCTTAGTATATAGCGGTTATTACTGTGATTATTTGTTCTGAACCAAAGTCACGAGTGTATCCCTTTAGTACTACATCTATGGGTACCTAAGGTTTTGTTAATATTCACCAATGGTTAATCTGATAGGTTCCTACTAGTTAGGAGACTGATGGACAAACTTTGTTCTCCATGAGCTAGACCCCTGAACTAGCGGTGGAGGTGAAGAAAAGATGATGGGGACACTTGCCTATGTATAGGAGGCTGTTTTTCTTTTAGATAAGTTTTGCGGTCCTCATTTATACAATTTATACATTTTATGATTGTCTTAGTATACTGTGAATTTTTTTTACATATACGCTGGTTGACTTTCTGTATTACTTTAATAAAAATACAGTTATACAAAAAAAAGTTAGTAGCTGTGGAATGACAAGTGCCAGCATGCCACAGCAGCACGAGGTGAAATCTTCTTAACAGGGACACAGACAGCAAAACAAATGTAAAAACCCTTCCCTGCTCTGTCCAAAACTAAAGAAAAAACCTTTTGTGCTGGAGTTACATTTAATAAACATACCTGTTCCGACTTACATACAAATTCAACTTAAGAGCAAACCTACAGTCCCTATCCCATTCGTAACCCGGGGACTGCCTGTATACCCCAAAAAATTGAAGTGTTTTTTCGGTCAGATATACATTTTTAATGGAAAAAATAGCATAGCAGACAACGCTATTTCTTCAGTCCAAAAAAACTAATACCTGATGGAACAGAGACAAACTGAGTGCTTAAAAAGTCCATAGAAATGAATAGGCATCAGTTTCTTTACCTTTTTCTGTTTCCCAAACGGAGAAGAACCATGGAAAGCACAACAAAGATGTCAACCGGGACTTATTGTCACACAAAATAGCAATGGAAATTGAAAAAAATAAAATAAAATTTCACACAGTATCTGGAATGGGTAAAAGTACCAGGTGGCACAAAAGTAAAGAGTGACGGATCTGAGTATGAACAGAGTTATTATATACTTATTCTTGGAGGCGAATGTGAAAATAAAGAGGTTTACTTCATAAGGTCATTCTGACTGGAAAGTGAAGAAACAAAGTAGTAGTCTCTGAACACTACATAATACTGTTAGATTGATTACTGCTTTCAGGTTTCCGGTACTCCTTTGCAATCGAGCTCAGCTTGCTCCGGCTGGATGCGGTGTATAAATGCTAGTAGTCTTATAAGTCTACCAGCAAGACCATCAACATCATGTCCCTGATTATAGACTACAAGCAGGTACAAGGATTTGTAGTTAAAGTGACACCTTTTATTGACTAGCTGGGAAGCACAAGGCTTTGGAACAATCTAGGTTTCTTGATCAATTATCAAAGACTTACACTTGGCCAAAGAAAGGTATTACTTTACAAACAAACTTTTCTTTTCATTCATAAGTAAACAGTACAAAACTTAGCTGCCAACCTATAACTAAACCACCAGCGAGAGGATAATCAGAGGTCTTGTACACAAGCACTGACGCAAATAGGTCCAAGTAATGGAGGAGCCAGGAGATCTGCTAGAAGAATAACTGGCTAAAATGTGAGGATCTCTAGCACGCAGACACACTAACTAATAATCAAAGGCTATTTGTTCACACTGGCACTTATAGGCCTGTCATCAGTTCTTTGCATTTTGGCATTGAAAGGCTGGTCTGGCTGGCTGAATCTATTTATATCGTCAAGGCATAAATTGATAGCATTGCTGGCATATCTGTTAGCTGCGACCTCTGTACACTTGACAAGTACATTCATTTGGAAAGGGTGAAATCACTGGTTAGATTTAGTTTGCTCAAGTCAGAGTGGGAGTCGAATCATTCACTTTTTCTTTCATCACAAGAAACATAAGCCTTGGGCTTACCTTTGAACACTATCAGACTAGATTTCTATAGCAATATAATTATTTTGTAGACACACTGCACTACTTATCTTGTGTTGATCCAGAGTAAGGCTCTAGCATGGCTGTATTTACAATTCTACTGGTGGCTATTGGAATCCTGAAGAGAGCTTGGCCCTGTGTGAAGTCAAATCTTTGACTGCCGGGGTGACATTTTCATTAGTGTAAATAGCCGGGAGTAAAGACTACATTTTCCAAAATGCAAATGACACCAGTGACATGTCCTCTCTCCATCTTAAACTAAACCTCACTAAAACTGAACTTCTTGTCATTCCGCCATCTACTAACCGGCCCCAACCTGCTGTTTCTCACTCGGTGTGTGGCACCACCATAACTCCTAGGCAGCAGGCCTGCTGACTTGGGATCATACTAAATCCCAATCTGTCCCTCACCCCCTATATCCAACCCCTTGCCTGCACTTGTCACCTGCACCTCAAGAACATCTCCAGAATCCATCCTTTTTTACTGAAATAACTCAAACTCTCATTGTTGCTCTTATTCTCTCTACTACTGTAACTTTTTGTTTATTGGTCTCTCTCTCTGTAAACTCTCCCCTCTCCAATCTGTCCTGAATGCAGCAGCCAGGCTCATCTTTCCTTCCAACTGCTATACTGATGCCTCTGTGTCAGTCACTGCACTGGTTACCCATTCAGTACAGGATACAGTATAAACTAATCACTCTCACCCATAAAGCTCTCCACAGCGCTGCATCCCCCTACATCTCCTCCCTTATTTCTGTCTACCGGGCTACCCAATCTCTGCGCTCTGCTGATGGTCTTAGATTACATGCCTCAGTCATCCAATCCTCTCTCCAAGATTTCACACGTGCTGCACCAGTTCTCTGGAACAAGCTACCGATTACGATTAGGCACACTCATAACCCTCAGTTTTAAATGCACTCTTAGAATACATCTTCTCAGACAGGCAGACCAAGATCCCAAATTGCTAACCCCTCTGCTTTCTGTCACACACATTTCTGTCACTCCCTGCACTTGGGCATTCACAGGCACTTATCTATATATAGTTGTGTGGTCTGAGTTGCAGGTTCATCCACTCTTATGTAAACTACCCCATATTTATTTAATATGGCTAGACCATTGTGTAAACCAAGCATGTCTCATCCATATACCCTAATAGATTGTAAGCTCTTGCAGCAGGGCCCTTACACCTTATGTCTGATCTATGAGAAGCTTTTTACTGTGTAATGTTATTTTTTTGTGTACTTATACCTTCTAAATTGTAAAGTGCTGCGGAATATGTTGGCGCTATATAAAGATTATTATTATTTAATATAAAATTACTCAACTATTTTTGTAGATATGCTATGGAAGATGATGTCCCAGGGCAAATTAGTGTGTCTAATATTGTCCAACCTTTCTAAAGTATACTACCAGGGTTTTTTTTTTTCCAACAAAAATAGAGTCACGAACCGAGCGGCTAAATCATCCTCCTGCGTCTCATATAAAGAAAATCAGTACAAGCTGCTCATGTTCTGGTACCACACTCCTGCACTTCTTCACAAATTTTACCTTAATGTTTTAGAAGCATGTTGGAGATGCTGTGGAGAACAGGGCTTCAAGCTAACACACATCTTTTGCGACTGTCCATTGATACAGCCCTTTTGGAAGAGAACTGGTCGGCTGATCTCAGAGGTTCTGGGACTTATTTTTCCATTAGCACCTCAGTATTGCCTCTTAAATATCCCTCCTCCTAAATTTTCCCGAAACCAGCTATGATTGCTTTTACATCTCCTAACAGCAGCTAAAAGTCTAATTGTTCTTTTCCAAAACGCAGCTGACTCCCCGGGTTAAAGATGTCCGCGAAATTGAATATTTAACAGCCCTCTTGGAAGATAGACTTGAGAAGTTTGACCTCACATGGAAGCCATGGGACACTTACACCATTATCTATAATCAATAGCCAGATTTCGCTCCTGTCAATCTGTTATAAATGATAGTGAATTGCTTGATGGCATTCTTATGTTCATTCACTCCCTCCTGTATCCTATCTTTATTGTATAATGTATTAAGACTGTTTTACTTGCAACCGGAATATGTTTAAATAGGCTGATTTTACTTTTCCTTGTTAAGAAACTCTACATATGTTGTAAGCTATAGTGGACATTCTTGTACAGAAATATGGCTCTTTGGTATTTGATTTGAACTCTACTTTGCCTACTTCTTAGACTTTTGATTACTTTGAACTTCCACATGCATAACGGTCTATTGACTTTTTCTCTTTTTATATGTTTATTGAGTATACTTGTATTTTCTTTATTAACCCCTTAAGCCGAACGCCTGAAAAGTAGTTAATGACCAAACACTTTTTTAGTTTTTGCCTCCTTGCGTTTCAACAGTTGCAACTTTTTTATTTTTTCAGTGATGCAGTTGTTTGAGGCCTCGTTTTATTCGAGACAAGTTGTACTTTATGGGGGAATAGTTTAAATTCACTTATAAATAATTGCAGAATTTATTTTTATTTTAAAAAAAAAAAATGTGACTTTTTTTTTTTTTACACCATTCACATTTCACACTTAATAACTTGTCGTGTGGATACCTAATATGTGTAGGGTTTTATTTGTGTGTAATGTATGCACAATTATTATTAAATATTTATTTTTATTTTATTTTTTTATTTTCTTATTTTTTTTTTATTTTTAAATCCCCTGAAGGGAGAACTGTGTTACATTTTTTTTTTTTTTAACACTTAGTAATGTATTAGCATATTCATATATGCTAATACATTCCAATCTGTGTCCACTTTGACACAGGCAGTGATCAGACAACCACACAGTGTGTCCTGGTCACTGCTTCATACACAGACATTCTGGGGCCACTCTAGGTCCCCAGGGCTTACTGTGCAGCCGTTTCCCGAGCTCAGTCGTGTCCCCCGGTTTTTCCGATCACCCAACAGAGCAGGGAACCCTTTGATTTCGCTGCGGTAACGCACCGCCGCAATCAAAGGGAAAACACGGGTTTT